>NDFG01000416.1:75441-102453 GCA_002167245.1 Sporophila hypoxantha | reverse complement strand
ACCAAGGATTTTATGTTCTCGGAATCCTCCTCACAGCTCCATCACCCACTATTTCCTGTGTGGACCAGCGAGGAAATCAGCCCTGGCAGGGAGGGAATCTTTGAATTCCTGTGAGATCATGCAGGAATCAGCCCTGCAGGGAGGGAATTTAGAACCTCAATGGATTTTTGCAGGATATCAGCCCTGGCGAGGGAGGGAATTTTTGAATTCTCGTGGAATCCTGCAAAGGAATCAGCCTTGTGCAAAGGGGGAATTTTTGAATACTCTGTGGATCCATGCCAGGCAAAGGGTGGGAATTTTGATTTCTGTGGATCCTTGCAGGAGATCAGTCCCTGGAGGGTGGGCATTTTGAATTCTCGTGATCCATGCGAGGAATAGCCCTGCAGGGTGGAATTTTGATATTCTCATGGGATTCTTGCAGAATAGCCCTGCAGGGAGGGAATTTTGAAACTCATATGGATCATGCAGGACAGGGTGGGATTATTAATCTCTGGTGGATCCATACAGAGAATCAGTCCCTGCCAGTGGTGGGAATTTTGAATTCCTGTGGTCATTTGCAGGAAAGGGTGGGCATATTTGAATTCTTCATGGATCCATGAGGAATACAGCCCTGCAAGGGATGGGAATTTTGAATTCCTGTGGTCCATGCAGGAACCGGGTTGGGAATTTGCATTTTTCATGGATCCTTGCAGGATCAGCCGCTGGCAGGGGTGGAATTTATGTCTAGACTTCGATTCGCCTCAGGTGGATTTGAATCCATTGTCAGCAGGAATCAGCTGGCGAGGGGGAATTCTTGAAATTCTCATGATCTGGATCCTTGGCGGAATGGTATATGATCTGCGGACAGCCATTTTGGGGGGCAGGGAGGTTTTAATCTTCCTGTGGATCTTGCAGGATTCCACGCCGGGCAGGGAGGGGAATTTGAAATTCCTGTGGATCCATACAGGATCAGCCTGGAAGAGGGAGGGAATTTTGAATTCTCGTGATCCATGCAAGGAATCAGCCCTGGCAAGGGAGGGAATTCTGAATTCCTGTGAATTCTTGCAGGAATCAGGGTGGAATTTTTGAATTTCGTTACAATGGCATCCAATACAGGATCGAGCTCGCCTGGCAGGAGGACGGGAATTTGGCGTCGAACTACAGTCAGCAAACCTTCAGACATCTGCTGTTGCACATCCCTGTTGCAAGCTTGATTTTTAGCAGGGTTGAAATCCACAGTCTGAATATCCAGAGCACCAAATCCAGGCAGCTGAGCAGCTCCAGAGTTTCCCAGGAGAGGGAAAACCTGCTCCTGCAGCTCCAGGGCTTTGGTTCCTTCCCCAAGTCCAGATGTTCTTTGTGCTTGTAGGGTCCATCCAGGCTGTCCCCAAAAATGCAGATCCAGCAGGAGAAGATGCTGCGAGCAGGCTCAGAGCCAAAGGTGAAGGTGGGAAGATTCCAGGCTGATCCAGGACAGGGCGCCACGTGGCCGTTAAGGTAAAATGCAGCGTTTCTTTTTTGGGGTCTAGAAAGTTGAAATCTCAGCATTTAGGACCTCCTGTGTGTGTCAATCTGGCTCTGGGTACAGGAGCTGCAGAATTCAGGGTGTTCTCTCTCCTCACAGGGATAATCCATCCCAGAAACTCACTTGGTGCCTTCAAATTCCTTCTGGCAGCTCCAACCTTTGCAATCTCCAGCCCCCACAGCCACTCCCATCCCTCCCACAGGGTGAAGGAGGGGTTGAAGCCAGAGGTTGCCAGGTGCTCCACGCAGGAATGAAAATATTACCCTAAAAGCTGGGAACACAGATCTGGTGGGAAACAACAGCACTCTGGAGCTGTGAGAATTCCAGAGGTATCCAGGCGGGATCCTGATGTTCCAAGCAGGATGGGATTACTACATTCCTTGGTGACCCCAGGGACTCTACATCTTCCACATGGAACAACCCCCAAACCCAAATTCCAGAGGATTTCCTGCATAATTCACATTTCTGAGAAGGGCACAGCAAAGGAATGCTTCCCACATGAATATACCTCACCCCAAACCAAATTCAGAGGATTTCCCTGAAATGAGCATTCCCTAAGGGGACTGCCAAGAGGCTATCAGTTTCTCCACTATTAAGAACTCCCAAACTCCCAAATTCGAACGAGATTTCCCAAAACACATTCTAGAATGAGATTCTACTGACTGCAGGGCTTCAACATCCCACATGTAACCCCCAAAACCCAAAATTTCCAGAGGATTTGCCCTGAAAATTCACATTTCTGAGAAGGGGGCACAGCAAGAGAATGCATTTCCCTGAAATATTCCTCCCCCAAACCCAAAATTCAAGAGGATTACCCATAAATGCAGGCATTTCTGTAGCAATGAGCATTTCCCTGACTGCAAGGGCATTCACACAGCATGAAACGCCCTCGAAACCCAAATTCTGCAGAGGATTTCCCTGAAATAATCCACAGAGAAGCCCGGACAGCAATTTCTACTGAATCTCAACTGCGGATTTCGGAGATAGTCAAAATTTCTAAACACCGTGAAGTTCCTGAAAGCCAAACACCCCCAGGATTTTCCTGTAATATCCAGACTGACCCAGGGCTCACAACTTCGCCACATTACCCGCACACTCTAAGACCAGAAATTCCCAAAAAAAGCACAGGACAGGGTGAACCCCATGTGCCAGCTGAGTGCTGAGAGAGGGCAAGAGCAGAGGAAAATTTCCAGTTCTGTGTGCACGACAAAATCCCCAAACACCTGACAGCATTTCCTCGCTATCACAGCCCCCTGAGGGACACCCAAAGAGAAAATCCCCCCAAAACTCAGAGGCACAGAGCAGGGTGACCCCTGTTCCTGCTGGTCCACCCTGAATGCTTGAGAGGGGGCAGAGCAAAGGGAAGAATTCGCCATGTTTGGTGTGCACACCATCAAATTCCGCCCTGCTACAATACACATTTCCAGTGTCACAAGCTCCTGAGGGAACCCAAAAGGAGAAATCTCCAAAACTTCAGGCACGAGCAGGGTAACCCCTGTGCCAGCACCCTCCAGTTTGACAGCCAAGAGCTTGAGAACTCCTATTTTTTGAGTGGTTTGAATGCTTCCCACATGAAATATCCTCACCCCAAACCCCAAGTTCCAGAGGATTTCCCTGTAAATCAGCATTCCCTGACTCCAGGAGCTTCACACTTCCCCACATTAAACCCAGTGTCACAGCTCCCTGAGGGACCCCAAAAGGAGAAAATTCCCCCAAAACCTCAAGGCACAGGACAGGGTGACCCCTGTGCCAGCTGAGTGCTGAGAGGGGGCAGAGCAGAGGGAAAATTCCCAGTTTTGTGCCACCACAAATCCCCCAAACACCCTGACAGCATTTCCTGCTATCACAGCTCCCTGAGGGACCCCAAAAGGAGAGAAATCCCCCCAAAACCTCAAGGCACAGAGCAGGGTGACCCCTGTGCCTGCTGGTCACACCCTGAATGCTGAGAGGGGGCAGAGCAAAGGGAGAATTCCCAGTTTTGTGCCACCACAAATCCCCCTGACAGAATTTCCCAGTGTCACAGCTCCCTGAGGGACCCCAAAAGGAGAAAATCCCCCCAAAACCTCAAGGCACAGAGCAGGGTAACCCCTGTGGCAGCTGAGGGTTGAGAGGGGACAGAGCAGAGGGAAAATTCCCAGTTCTGTGCCACCACAAATCCCCAAACACCCTGACAGCATTTCCCAGTGTCACAGCTCCCTGAAGGACCCCAAAAAGAGAAAATTCCCCCAAAACCCGGGGCACAGGGCAGGGTGACCCCTGTGCCAGCTGAGGGCTGAGAGAGGACAGAGCAGAGAGAAAATTCCCAGTTCTGTGTCACCACAAATCCCCCTGACAGCATTTCCCAGTGTCACAGCTCCCTGAGGGACCCCAAAAGGAGAAAATTCCCCCAAAACTTCAGGGCACAGGGCAGGGTGACCCCTGTGGCAGCTGAGTGCTGAGAGGGGGCAGAGCAAAGGAAAAATTCCCAGTTCTGTGCCACTACAAATCTCCCTGACAGCATTTCCTGGTGTCACAGCTCCCTGAGGGACCCCAAAAGGAGAAAATTCCCCCAAAACCCCGGGGCACAGGGCAGGGTGACCCTGGTGCCAGCTGAGTGCTGAGAGGGGGCAGAGCAGAGGGAAAATTCCCAGTTCTGTGCCACCACAAATCCCCAAACACCCTGACAGCATTTCCTGCTATCACAGCTCCCTGAGGGACCCCAAAAGGAGAAAATTCCCCCAAAACTTCAGGGCACAGAGCAGGGTGACCCCTGTACCTGCTGGTCACACCCTGAATGCTGAGAGGGGGCAGAGCAAAGGAAAAATTCCCAGTTCTGTGCCACCACAAATCCCCCTGACAGCATTTCCCAGTGTCACAGCTCCCTGAGGGACCCCAAAGGAGAGAATTCCCCCAAAATCCTGGGGCACAGGGCAGGGTGACCCCTGTGGCAGCTGAGTGCTGAGAGGGGGCAGAGCAAAGGGACTGGGCCACCACAAATCCCTCAAACACCCTGACAGCATTTCCCAGTGTCACAGCTCCCTGAAATGCCCCAAAAGGAGAAAATTCCCCCAAAACTTCAGGGCACAGAGCAGGGTGACCCCTGTGCCAGCTGAGTGCTGAGAGGGGGCAGAGCAAAGGAAAAATTCCCAGCTCTGTGCCACCACAAATCCCCCTGACAGCATTTCCCAGTGTCACAGCTCCCTGAAGTGCCTCAAAAAGAGAAAATTCCCCCAAAACCCGGGGCACAGAGCAGGGTGACCCCTGTGCCAGCACTCACACCCTGAATGCTGAGAGAGGGCAGAGCAAAGGGAGAATTCCCAGTTCTGTGCCACCACAAATCCCCAAACACCCTGACAGCATTTCCTGCTATCACAGCTCTCTGAGGGGCCCCAAAAGGAGAAAATTCCCCCAAAACCCCGGGGCACAGAGCAGGGTGACCCCTGTGGCAGCACCCTCCCCCAGTGTGACAGCCAAGAGCTGAGAACTCCTATTTTTGAGTGGGTTTTTAGCTCCTACCCTAAGGCAATCTTCCAAAGCCCTGTTGCAAGGGACCAGCTCGGTGCTTTGACAGTTTGTTTTAAGGATCCTCCCTGCCATACGGAGGTGTCTACACCCTGGTTGGAGCCTGGCACGAGGTTGGTGGCCTGAAGCCACCTCAACCCTGGTGTCCTGAGCAATTGTCAACCCCGAGTGCCCAGGATAACACCACAGGGTTGTGTCTAAGAGAAGATTTGGTTTTAACTGTCCTTATATTTAATATTATATTAATTTATATATTTTTATACTTTTAATATACTAAATATTTTAAAATCATTTAGTTTCTTTTAATAACAGAACTGAGGGGTGGGGAAGCCTGGCAGCTCTGCTCCTTCCTGGGGGACAGCACAGCCATGGCCTCCTCTGACCTGCCAAAAAATGAATCATGGCAACGTGCCAAAGTGGAAAAGAACCCACGACACCTCCAACAATCCCAGCCTGTGCCGGAACGATTCTCCAAATTCCTGGAGCTCCTTGGGAATGTGAGAATCCCTGGGGAGCCTGCTCGTTGCTCCAGCCCTCGGGGAAGAGATTTTCCTGATATCAACCAAACCTGCCCTCAAGATATCTCAGCTATTCCAGCAGGTCTGGAGACTCCCCACAACCAAAGGATGGCCAGGAATGTTCTCCACACCAGCTGTGGCCCAGAGGTCACCTCTGCTGCTGCTGCAGAATGTTCTGTTCCTTTTGGAGTGCCCAGAACCACAGGGAAGATGAAAAATTAAGCCAGAAATCAAAGTTGGAGAGGCAAAATGGAGCCTCCAGAAGCGCATGAGGTTGTTCAGAGAAGCTCAGAAGCTGGAGCACCTCAGGAGCTCTCCTGGATCCATCTCTATATTCAGACCAAGATCCTGGTGGCAGCAGGAAGGAGAACGAGGAGCTGCAACTCGGACATCACTGCAGACACCCAAAGCTCTGGAAACATCTCCCCAGGGTTGTGGGGGTCCAGCCCTGGAACCAGTGCAGACACCCAAAAGGATGGCCAGGAATGTTCTCCACACCAGCTGTGGCCCAGCAGGTTCACCTCTGCTGCTGCTACAGAATGTTCTGTCCTTTTGGAGTGCCCAGAACCACAGGGAGATGAAAAAATAAAGCCAGAACTAAAAGTTGGTGAAGATTTGGAGAGGCAAAATGGAGCTCCACGAGCAGCATGAGGTGTTCAGAGAAGCTCAGAGGCTGGAGCACTCAGGAGCTCTCCTGGATCCATCTCCTTTGGAGCTTCAGACAAGATCCTGGTGGCAGCAGGAGGAAGAATTAGGAATTGCAGCTCTGGACATTCCAAGCACATCCCAGCTCTGGAAACATCTCCCCAGGAGTTCACCATGATATTTTCTGAAAATCCTTTCACAGGGTTTCTCTCTCTGGCAAGATAGAAGCCTCAGCTTCTCCATGTGTTGCTCCTCTAGAATGTGGTCTGGAGATTGGTCATTAATTAAAAATAATTCACATGTTTGCATAAACAATCCCAGTCCAGCTGTGTCAGGACTCTGGTCAGTCACAGGTTTTTATTATCATTCTTTTCTAGCCTTTCTGCTTCTCTTTTCTTTAGTATAGTATATAATTTCTTTTAATATATCATAAGAACATATCATGAGAAGTCAGCTTCTCCATGTTTTTGCTCTCTTGGAATTGGTCTGGAGATGTTTTATCCAAACATGTGAATTGTTTTTAATTATGACAATCCCAGTCCAGCTGTGTTGGGACTCTGGTCAGTCATGGTTTTTATTATCATTCTTTTCTAGCCTTCTGATGTATCTTTCTTTAGTATAGTTTAAGTATATCATTTTCTTTTAATATAATATATGAAATATATAAATAGCTTCTGAGAACATTGGAGTCAAATTCTCATCTCTCACCTCATGCTGGGGACCTCACAACACCACACCAGGGTGTGTGGGGGTCCAGCTCTGGCAGACACCCCAAAGCAGCAGGAGTGCCATGAGATGTTCAGGGAAGCTCWGGAGCTCTCCTGGATCCATCTCCTTGTGCTTTCAGACCAAGATCCTGATGGCAGCAGGAGGGAGGAGAACGAGGAGCTCTGGAACATCTCCCCAGGGTTTGGGGGGTCCTTAGCAAGTCCTGTCCCTCYGAGCAGCCCCCAGCCCAGGGACCTGCTGCTCTCCCTGCCAGTGGCCACTGAGCCCAGCACTGTCAGAATACATTCCCCTGGAAATCTCAGCCTGAAAGCAACAGCCTGGAAAAGCTGAGCTTGCCAACAAACACCGTTTGAGGTGTTGGAGGCTGAGGAAAAACATCTGCAGCTCAAGCACCGCCTGGAGCATCACCCGAGGACGGGGCAGCTCCCAGGATGCTGCAGGGACACAGCTCTGCTGTTTCCTATTGGAATATTTACAAATATAACTGGAGAGAACGTGCCTGAGCTTGTCTGGCCCTTGCTGCTAAACCAAATAGGGGCAACTGTGGTGTTTCACCCCACAGACACCTTTGGCTGGCTGGTGTGTGGTGTTTCACCCCACAGACACCTTTGGCTGGCTGGTGTGTGGTGTTTCACCCCACAGACACTTTTGGCTGGGTGGGTGTGTGGTGTTTCACCACACAGACACTTTTGGCTGTGGATGTGTGGTGTTTCACCCCACAGACACTTTTGGCTGGCTGGGTGTGTGGTGTTTCACCCCACAGGACACTTTTTAGGCTGGGTGGGTGTGTGGTGTTTCCACCCCACAGACACTTTTGCTGTGGGATGTGAGGTGTTTCACCCACAGACACTTTTGGCTGGCTGGGTGTGTGGTGTTTCACCCCAACAGACACTTTTGGCTGGCTGGGTGTGTGGTGTTTCACCCACAGACACTTTTGGCTGGCTGGTGTGTGGTGTTTCACCCCCAGAGACACTTTTGGCTGGCTGGATGTGTGGTGTTTCACCCCAGAGACACTTTGGCTGTGGGATGTGTGGTGTTTTCACCCCAGAGACACTTTTGGCTGTGGGATGTGTGGTGTTTCACCTAAGAGACACTTTTGGCTGGCTGGATGTGTGGTGTTTCACCCCACAGACACTTTTGGCTGGCTGGGTGGTGTGGTGTTTCCACGCCCACAGGACACTTTTGGCTGGCTGGATGTGGTGGTGTTTCACCCATAGACACTTTTGGTCTGTGGATGTGTGGTGTTTCACCCCACAGACACTTTTGGCTGACTGGTGTTGTGGTGTTTTCACCCCACAGACACTTTTGCCTAGCTGGGGTGTGTGTGTTTCACCCCAGAGACAATTTTTGCTGGCTAGGTGTGTGGTGTTTCCACCCCAGAGACACTTTTGGCTGGCTGGTGTGTGGTGTTTCACCCCACAGACACTTTGGCTGGCTGGTGTGTGGTGTTTCACCTCCAGAGACACTTTTGGCTGCCTGGTGCTGGCAGCTGGGCACGTGGAGACAAGTCCAGGCCATGCAGGAGCTCTGGTGGTGCTGGGATGGAGCTTCCCCCATAACAGGGGCTGCTCCTCAGGTTTCCCTCTGGCTAGAGAAGCTTTTAAAGGTGATGGTGAAGGAAAGGAGTCAGTTTCTGATGGAGGGTTTGGATCCAGAGCTTTGTTCTGGCCCACAGGCCTCTGAATGCAGCACCAGCTCCAACAGAACTCCCTGAGCCCGTGGTTGCTGCTCCTTTGAACCCCAGGGAAGGGGTAGGGAGCCACCAAGCAGGGACAGGAGGGGAGGTCTCAAAGGGACAAAGGACACCTGGATGGCCCAATGTCCCCCAGGGGTTTGAACCTGCCAATCACTCGATTCCTTCTGGAATTCCAGGACTGACAGACAGCGCTGGAAGGGAAAGGAGAGGCAGCAGGGAATTATCAGGGAGAGGGACCCGAGGTTCTGAGCTAAACCCTAAAATCAGCAACGAACAGTTTTCCCAGCCAAACTCCTGGGAAACGCTGTTCCTGCCGGTCCTGCCACCCTGCAGACACCGCAGAGGCTCCGGGGGAGCCGCAGCATCCAACACCTGCCCGCGGTCCCTGCGCCCTCGGCCGCATCCCGGCGCAGGCGGAGCGTGGCTGGGCGGGTGACTGGAATGGTTAAACACATCCCTGCTCTCAGCCTCGGCTTCCCCGCCTCCCTCCCTCCGCTGGCACCGGCTGCCTTTGGGTTGTCTGGCTTGGTGCTGTTGGCACCGGGGCTGCCCAAAATAAAGCACGGAGAGTTCCTGCCTCGGTTCCTCATCCTCCCCCCAACCAGGGATAGCACCGGGGGGGAAGAGGAGCTCTCTGGGAGGGGGATGGAGAATCGCAGCTTCTCACAGGTGGGTGGAGGAGCTGGGGCAGCACAGAGGTCGCTCCCACCCCTCTCCATCACCACCCGATGAAGGCTCTGCTGGTCTCGGCTGATGGTGCCCAGCCAAGAGCAGAGGGGCCAGAACTGGACCAGATGGTTCAAGCTGAGCTGACCCAGTAACTGAGAGGAGGAGGAGGAGCAGATCCATCTGACTGTGGGGGTGTCACAGAGCTGGCAGCACCTTCCAGGGCCCACTGAAGAGCCAAAGCAACGAGGACTCCACTCAATCTGTGCAGAACCAGCACTGGGGGACCTGCACAGCCGAGGCATCAGCAGGGCTGGAAAAGCAGCTCAGGTGGAGACCAGGCTGGGCAGGGGGTGCCCAGCAGAACAAGCAGAGCCCACCAAGCTCCCAGCTGGCACCGCCACCAAAACCCCCTCGGACACGCATCCAGAACCTGCCCCGCTCCTCTCCTTCAGGGACCCGGATGGGCACGAGACACCCTGGATTGGCACAAAACGAGGTTAGGAACCAARGCAGGGAAAACAAACAGGAACAGCTCTGCTGCAGCTCCCTCCATCTGCCTGCACGGCCGCCGTGCCAGCGCCGGGGTGACTCCCCAGATGCCGCCGCCTCCGGTTCCTCCGGCKGTTCCAACACCCCTGGAGAGGTGACAACGTCAGGCACAGGGGGAAGAGGCAGCATSCTGCAGGCAGGAGACCTCCCAGGCAGGGAATCCTGGGCAAACAGGGCGTTTTTCCCTCCASAGGAGGATGGGTACCCACACCTCGGGATGCTCAGCTCGGGTTCCAGCAGCGTCGCCCCATTCCTTTGGGATTTCTCCTCCCAGCAAACAGCACAACCAAGAGGTTTGGCCATGCCAAATCCTACAGCACTGTCAGGCCAGAGGCAGAATTCCTGTCCTGGCAGYGGTGCCAGCACATCCCTCACCGTCTGGGCACCTCCACAGAGCCTGATCCCAGGCTTTGTCCTAAAATCCAGCCTTGCCTGTTGAGCCTAACGTGCTGTGCCAGACAGCTGAGTGGTGGATTCCGTGCTCTCCAGCCTGCACGGGGATGCTCTGCTCCCTCCCCTGGGGCTGAGCACTGATCCCAGCCCTGGAACAGCTCCTTTCCCCCAGGCAGCTGATCCAAGTCATCCAAAATCAGGCCAAGCAGGTAGTGAGTGATGCAGAGAGGTCGCCCTCCCTCCTTTTCGTGCCTCACCAGGGCTGTCACTGCTTCCTCAGCTCTGGAGCCAAGGGCTGCTGCTGGCACAGGCACTGGGAGCATATGGCAAAGCCCTAATGGCACTGGGAAAGGGGCTCTCCACACATTCCTTGGGGAAAAGCACCCTGGAAAGCAGCAAGCAAAGAATTCTGCAGCTCCAGACAGCGCTGGGCTCTCCCACATTCCAGCAGGACCTGCAGATGTCACCTGTTCAAAGGCTGGGGGTGGCAAAAACCCTGTGGGATCCCATCCCACATGGGCAGGACAGGCTGGGAGGCTGCAAGGCATCTCCCCAGGATAGAGGGAGGTTTTCTGAGTGGCCTGGCCAAGCTGAGAGCTCCAGAGACACAAAAACACCCTGCAGGACAGGGACAGTGGCCTGAAACTGCCTCATCTCACCAGGCTGAGGAYACYTCCCCRTGTCCTCCAGTGCYTCRGGGAAAAATCAGCCCCAAAATCATCTGGTTTTGGCCCCATGGTGGCCTCCCAGGGTGTTGTCCAAACAAAAGGGTTTGGACYTGCAGATGTCACCTGTTTGGAAGCTGGAGATGGCAAAAGCCCTGTGGGATCCCATCCCACACAGGCTGGGAGGCTGCAGGGCATCTCCCCAGGATAGAGGGAGGTTTTCTGAGTGGCCTGGCCAAGCTGAGAGCTCCAGCAGCTCCAGAGAGACAAAACTTGCAGGACAGGGACAGTGGCTTGAACCTATCTCTCTGCAAACCTCCCCATATCCTCCAGCGCCTCAGGGAAAAAAAATAACAGCCCCAAAGTCAACTGGTTTTGGCCCCGTGGTGGCCTCCCAGGGCATTGTCCAAACAAAAGGGTTACACAACTCCCGAGTGGAATAACCCTGCAGAGAGAGAATGATCCTCACACACAAGGACAACCACGCACCAGCCCAAACACACCCGAATGTGCCGACAGCAGCACAACGGCAGCCAAGAGCTCAGACAGGGCCCTCTTGTGCAGGAGCAGGGCCTGGGTGGCTTCCAGGGGTTCCTCCACACGCTGCCATGCTCGTAGCAGAGCCATGCACAGCCCTGGAGGAATGTTCTCCAAGGAGGAGCCTCTATATCTCTCCAGGACAGGTGCCAGGGAGGGGATGTCACGCTGGGATGGCTCAGGATGAGGCACCAACCGTGAAAACACAACAACTTCTTTCCAAGCATCTCTCATCTCCTCTGCTCCTAAAGGATTTTTTTTTTGGGGGGGTCTGTTTGTCCAGCTGTGCTGGACTCTGGCTCTGGTGGCCAGGGCTGGGCCACAGCAGAGGCCAGCCCAGGAGGAAATCTTGCAGTGTCACCATCCRGGCTGTGTCCTGTCCCAGGACAGCTCCGGGTCACGGCCACCTCCCCCCTCCCGGCATGCTCGGCCATCCCCAGCCCCACAGGCTGAGCATCCCCACACGCTGGGGCTGAGCATCACCCACACCCAAGTGACTCTTTCGGGTGCCCGTGGGAGGACCGTGGCCAAAACCAGAACAAATCCCAGGATTCGTGGATGGGAACGCAGCCACCAGCCCCCAGAGGCTGTGACAGCGACAGAGATGGGTGCGGGGGAGCCGTGGGGGCTGCGAGCTCAGCCCTTGTCCCCACCGTGTCACCTCCCACCCGCACAGCCCTCGGGACCCTCGGTGCTGCTCCAGAGCCCCCTCCGTGCTCCTGCTGGAGCGCAGGGATGTGGATGGAGACCGGACCCAGCCCCAGCACCCCCAGACCACAACACGGCGGGTCCAGCCCAGCCCCCGGCCGGCGGCTGCACCTCCCCACCCAAACACACGCAGCAGCATCGCTCCTGTCACGACAGGCGACTCGCGACACGGCGAACGGAGCCGCCAGCAGCCAGACAGGGATGGCGAGTCCGAGGCACCGGGGCCGCCCCGCAGGGACCCGCAGCGACGGCGAGCCCCAACACAAATCACACCCGCTCCGTGCCTGTCGCGACTGTCGCCGCCGGTGAACCCCTCTTTGTGCGGCGAGCCCCGCTCATCCCGGCGGGACGGGGACCCCCGCCCATCCCGGGGAGGCGGCTCCCACCGGAGGCACCGGGGAGCCGCCCCAGCCGCGGCGCGGATGTCACCGGGCTCCCCCGGGAGCTCCATCCGCCCCTCCGTGTGTCACCGCCGAGCCCCGGCACCCTCACGGCGGGGCGGCTCCGCCGCACCGGGGACTCTCCATCCGCCCCCCCCCCATCTCCGCGGGCAGCGCCGGGAGGGGCCGAGCGCCGCCGCCGCCGCCCGCCGGGGCCTGTCTGGAACCTTCCGCCGCGGCCGTGGGGGGACACGACGGGCAGCACCGGCGCCGCCGTGACCTTGAGCCCCGCCGGCCGCCCGGGGAGCCGCACCCGCAGGCGGCGGCGGGGCGGGCCCCGAGGGCCGGGCGGGGCGGGGCGGGCGGTACCTGCCTGACCCACATAACGGCGCCGCCGCCGCTCCCCGCACCTGTCGCTCGCTTCCCCGCATCCCCCGCCATAAGCGGCGGGGATGAGGAGGGAGCTTCTCCCGCTCGCGGTGCCGCCACTCACCGTCGCGGGAGAGGTTTCCGCGGGCGCTGCCGAAGCAGGCGATGAGCAGGAGGATGCTGAGGGCGGGGGGCTGCATGCTGGCGGCGGCGGGAGCCCGCGGGGCCGGCGCGACCGAGCCGCAGCGCGGGCGGCGRGCGCTGCTCTCTCCGCTGCTCCCTCAGCTCTGGAGCCGGCGGTGCGGCAGCGGCGGCGATTAAATAGAGCGCGAGGAAGAGACCATTCGTGCCGGGGGGGGGGGAGGGAGCGGGGGGGGCCGCGGCCCGATGACCTTGGCCCCGGCCCCCGTGTAAACACGCCCCTCCGCGCGGCCCCCCCCAGCGGGCTGGGGCGCGTTGGTGCGCGGCCGCATGCGCGCTCCGCCGGCGGGAGCCAGGTGCGCGGGGGCGGAACGGCGGCGGCGGCCTGAGGAGGACGGCGGAAACCGGGGCTGCCCTCGTGGGCCCGTGATCCCCTCGGTGCCCGTGATCCCTGTGATCCGCTCGGTCCCCTCCATTCCTCTCCGGTGCCGTGATCCCTATGATCCCCTGTGCCCGTGATCTCCGGTACCGTGACCCGTGTCCCTCTGTCTCCATCCCCTTGGTGCCCCGTGGTACCCCTCCGGGCCCGTGGTCCCTCACTCGGTGTCCGTGATTCCGCTGTGATCCGTGGGTCTCACTGGGTTGAATTGCCAGCGTGATCCCGCTAGTCCCTCAGTCCCCGTTTGGGTCCCCTCAGTCCCCGTGGTCCCCGATCGTCCCCGTGATCCTCAGTTCCCCTCCATCCCCTCAGTCCCCGTGATCCCTCGGTCGCCCGTGGATCCCCTCGGTCCCTCCATTCCCTCTCGGTCCCCGTGATCCCTCGGTCCCCGTGATCCCCTCCATCCCCTCGGTCCCGGTGATCCCCGCGTCCCCTCAGTTCCCTTTGATCGCCTCGGTCCCCGTGATCCCCTCCAATGCCCCTCGGTCCCCGTGGTCCCTCCCGCCCCCGATGCCCCAGGCTGTCGTCCCCAGACCGGATCCCCGCCATGGAACGGGGTCTCGCCGGTGTGGCGGCAGAAACGGGACCGGTCCCACCGCAGGGCGCCGCCGGCTCGGCTCCTCTCTCGGCTCGCGGTGTCGCCGCGATGGGCCCTGTCACTGTCACTGTCACTGTCACCCGGCTGGGTGGATGGGACACGGTCCCCTTGGCAGGGACAGGGGACGGAGCAGAGATGCTCTGCTCAGCAGAGATGAGGGGTGTCACCTGTGCTGGGATGTCACCTGTGCTGGGGTGTCACCTGTGCTGGGGTGTCGCTCTCACTGGGGTGTCACCTACGCTGGGGTGTCACCCATGCTGGCATGTCACTCATGTTAGGATGTCACTCTCACTGGGGTGACACCTGTGCTGGGGTGTCACTCTCACTGGGGTGTCACTCTCACTGGGATGTCACCTGTGCTGGGGTGACACTCGTGCTGGGATGTCACTCATGTTAGGATGTCACTCTCACTGGGGTGACACCTGTGCTGGGGTGACACCCATGTTAGGATGTCACCCTTGCTAGGGTGTCACTCTCACTGGGGTGTCACCTATGCTGAGGTGTCACATGTGCTGGGGTGTCACTCCCATTGGGATGTCACCATGTTAGGATGTCACCCTTGCTAGGGTGTCACCTGTGCTGGGATGTTGCTCTCACTGGGATGTCACCCATGTTAGGATGTCACCCTTGCTGGGATGTCACCCATGTTAGGATGTCACCTGTGCTGGGATGTCACTCTCATTAGGATGTCACCCATGCTGAGATGTCACTCCTACTGGAATGTCACCCATGTTAGGATGTCCCCCTTGCTGGGATGTCACCTGTGCTGGGGTGTCACTCTCACTGGGATGTCACCCTTGCTATGATGCCACCCTCGCTAGGGTGTCACCCTCACTGGGATGTCACCTCTGCTGTGTGTCACTCTCACGGCAGTGTCACCTGTTCTAGGGCGCCACCCTTGCTGGGCTGTCACCTGTGTGTCCCAGCCCGTCCCTGTCCCTTGTCCCACAGCCTCTCCTGGCAGCTGGCCCCGTTTGGGGCGGATCCCGCTCTGTGCCAGTCCCTAAAGGTCGGTGCCCGGTCCTGGCTGTCCCCTGGCATCTCCCTGGCAACTCCTTTATCCGCCCTCACCCAGCCGTGTCTCAGCCATCATCTGATCCCCCCGAGCTCTGCCTCTTGCCAGCCCAGGCATTTCCAGCTCTGGAGGATTTCAGGGCTCTGCRGAAACACCCCCAGCTCGTTTCCCGAGGAGAATTAACCCTTGATGGCAGCGTTCCCTCCCCAGCTCGGCACCTGTGGGACAAAACCCTTTTCTGMCCCCGAGATGGCGTTTTAAAAASTTTCMTTCTRCCRAACCTAAAAACTCCCTACRAATCCATTTCCCACAGGCTCCAASCCCTCAGGAGGAGCTGCTCCGAGGCTCCTGCAGCGGAGCTGTGCCAGGGATGGCTCCGTTAGTCACAATCCCCGTGGGAAGCGCCCGTGGGAGGCAGGAACAGCTTGGGCACGGTCCCTGCCCATCCCCGCGCTGCCTCCGGCTCCATCCCGGGTGTCGGGACGTGGCCAAGTCAACTGGTTTTGGCCCCGTGGTGCCTCCAGGGCATTGTCAACAAAAGGGTTACACAACTCCCAGTGGAATAACCCTGCAGAGAGAGAATTGATCCTCACACAGCAAGGACAAACCACGCACCAGCCCAAACACACCCGAAGTGTGCCGACAGCAGCACAACGGCAGCAAGAGCTCAGGACAGGGCCCCTCTTGTGCAGGAGCCAGGGCCTTGGGCTGGCTCCAGGGGTTTCCTCCACACGCTGCCATGCTCGTAGGCAGAGCCATGCACAGCCCTGAGGAATTGTTCTTCCAAGGAGGAGGCCTTCTATATCTTCTCCAGACAGGTGCGAGGGGGGAGGGGGGGGATTGGGTGTTCCCCATCCGCCTTTTGGGGATGGCGTCAAGGGGTGAGGCACCAACCGTGAAAACACAACAACTTCTTTCCAAGCATCTTCTCATTCTCCTCTGCCTCCTAAAGGGATTTTTTTTTTTTGGGGGGTTGTTTGTCCAAGCTGTCTGGACTCTTGGCTCTGGTGGCCAGGGCTGGGCCACAGCAAGAAAGCCAGCCCAGGAGGAAGATCTTGCAGTGTTGCAACCATTCCGGCTGATGTCTGTCCCAGGACAAGCTCCGGGTCACGGCCACCTCCCCCCTCCCGGCATGCTCGGCCATCCCCAGCCCCACAGGCTGAGCATCCCCACACGCTGGGGGCTTGAGCATCACCCAACACCCAAGTGACTCTTTCGGGTGCCCGTGGGAGGGACCGTGGCCAAAACCAGAACAAATCCCAGGGATCGTGGATGGGAACGCAGCCACCAGCCCCCAGAGGCTGTGACAGCGGACAAGAGATGGGTGCGGGGGAGCCGTGGGGGCTGCGAGCTCAGCCCTGTTCCCCACCGTGTCAACCTCCCACCCGCACAGCCCTTCGGACCCTCGGGCTGCTCCAGAGCCCCCTCCGTTGCTCTGCTGGAGCGCAGGGATGGATGGAGACCGGACCCGCCCCATCACCCCCAGACCACAACAACGGGCGGGTCCAGCCCAGCCCCCGGCCGGCGGGCTTGCACCTCCCCACCCAAACCACGCAGCAGCATACGCTCTGTCACGACAGGGCGACTTCGCGACACGGCGAAACGGAAGCCGCCAGCAGCCAGGACAGGGAAGGGGCGAGTCCGAGGGCACGGGCCGCCCCGCAGGGACCCGCAGCGACGGCGAGCCCAACACAAATCACACCCGCTCCGTGTGCCTGTCGCGGACTTGTCGCGCCGTGTGAACCCCTCTTTTGTGCGGCGAGCGCCCGCTCATCCCGGCGGACGGGGAACCCCCCGCCCATCCCGGGAGGCGGCTCCCACCGGAGGCACCGGGAGCGCCCCACCGCGGCCGGATGTCACCGGGCTCCCCGGAGCTCATCCGCCCCTCGTGTGTCACCGCCGAGGCCCCGGACCCTCACGGGGGGCGGCTCCGCCGCACCGGGGACTCTCCATCCGCCCCCCCCTCCAGTCTGCCGACGGGCAGCGCCGGGAGGGCCGAGCGCCGCCGGCCGCCGCCCGCCGGGCCTGGTTTCTGGAACCTTCTCCGCCGCGGCCGTGCGGGGGACACGACGGGCAGCACGGCGCCGCCGTGACCTTTGAGCCCCGCCGGCCGCCCGGGGAGCCGCACCGCAGGCGGCGGCGGGGCGGGACCCCCCGAGGGCCGGGGCGGGGCGGGGCGGGCGGTACCTGCCTGATCCCACATTAACGGCGCCGCCGCCGCTCCCGCACCTGTCCGCTCGTTCCCCGCATCCCCCTCCATAGAGCGGCGGGATGAGGAGGGAGCTTCTCCCGCTCGCGTGCCGCAGTCCACCGTCCGGAGAGGTTTCCGCGGGCCGCTGCCGAAGCAGGCGATGAGCAGGAGGATGCTGAGGGCGGGGGCTGCATTGCTGGCGCGGCGGAGCCTGCGGGGCCGCGCGGACCGAGCCGCAGCGCGGGCGGCGGGCGCTGCTCTTCTGCCGCTGCTCCCCTCATCTCTGGAGCCGGCGGTGCGGCAGCGGCCGGCGATAAATAGAGCGCGAGGAAGGAGACCATGTTGTCGTGCCGGGGGGGGGGGAGGGAGCGGGGGGGGCCGCGGCCGATGACCGGCCCTCGGGCCCCCGTGTAAACACGCCGCCTCCGGCCGCGGCCCCCCCCGCGGGCTGGGGCGCGTTGGTGCGCGCCGCATGCGCGGCTCCCCGGCGGGAGGCCAGGTGCGCGCGGGGCGGAAAAGGCGGCGGCGGCCTGAGGAGACGCGGAACGGGCTGCCCTCGGGGCCCGTGATCCCCTCGGTGCCGTGATCCCTGTGATCCCCTCGTCCCCTCCCATTCCCCTCGGTGCCCGTGATCCCTATGATCCCCTCGGTGCCCGTGATCTCCTCGTGCCCGTGATCCCCGTGGTCTCTCCATCCCCTTGGTGCCCGTGGTTTCCCCTCCGGGCCCGTGGTCCCCTCGGTGTCCGTGATCCCTGTGATCCGTGGGTCTCGGTGATTCCCGTGATCCCCGCTGTCCCTCAGTCCCCGTTTGGGTCCCCTCAGTCCCCGTGGTCCCCTCGGTCCCCGTGATCCTCAGTCCCCTCCATCCCCTCAGTCCCCGTGATCCCTCGGTCGCCCGTGGTCCCCTCGGTCCCTCCATCCCTTCGGTCCCCGTGATCCCTCGGTCCCGTTGATCCCCTCCATCCCCTCGGTCCCGGGTGATCCCCGCGGTCCCCTCAGTCCCGTTTGATCCGCCTCGGTCCCCGTGATCCCCTCCCAATCCCCTCGGTCCCCGTGGTCCCATCCCGCCCCCGATGCCCCAGGCTGTCGTCCCCAGGACAGGATCCCCGCCATGGAACGGGGTCTCGCCGGTGTGGCGGGCAAACGGACCGGTCCCACCGCAGGGCGCCGCCGGCTCGGCTCCTCTTCGGCTCCGCGGTGTCGCCGCGCATTGGGCCCTGTCACTGTCACCTGTCACTGTCACCGCTGGGTGGGGATGGGACACGGTCCCCGTTGGCGGACAGGGGACGGATGGTCTGCTCAGCAGAGCATGAGGGATTTCACCTGTGCTGGGGTGTCACCTGTGCTGGGGTGTCACCTCTCTCACTTGGGGTGTCACTCATTGTTAGGATGTCACTCTCACTGGGGCTGGGACACTGTGCTGGTGGTGGGACACCCATGGTGGCTAGATGTCACCCTTGCTAAGGGTGTCACTCTCACTGGGGTGTCACCTATGCTGAGGTGTCACATGTGCTGGGTGTCCACTTCCCATTGGGATTTCACCATGTTAGGATGTCACCCTTGCTGAGGATGTCACCTGTGCTGGTGTCACCTCACTGGATGGCACCCATGCTTGAGGATGTCACTCCTACTGGAATGTCACCCATGTTTAGGATGTCCCCTTTAGCTGGAATGTCACTCTCCTGGGGTGTCACTCTCACTGGATGTCACCCTTGCTATTGATTGCACCCTCGCTAGGTGTTCACCCTCACTGGGATGTCACCTCTGCTGGTGTCACTCTCACGCAGTGTTCACCTGATTCTTAGGGCGCCACCACCTTGCTTGGGTGTCAACCTGTGTGCCAGCCCGTCCCCACTGTCCCTTGTCCAGCAGCCTCTCCTGGCAGCTGGCCCCGTTCTTTGGGTGCGGATCCCGCTCGTAGCCAGTCCTAAGGTCGGTGCCCGGTCCTGGCTGTCCCGCTTGGCATTCTCCCTGGCAAACTCCTTTATCCGCCCTACCCAGCCGGTTGATCTCAGCCATTCATCTGATTCCCCCGAGCTCGTGCTCTTGCCAGCCCAGGCATCTCCAGCTCTGGAGGATTTCAGGGCTTCTGCAGAAAAACACCCCCAGCTCGTTTCCCGGGAGAAATTAAACCCTTTGATGGCAGCGTTTCCCCCCCACTCGGGCACCGTAGTGGGACAAAACCCGTTTCTGGCCCCCGAGATGGCGTTTTAAAAGTTTCATTTTCTGCCAAACCTAAAAACTCCTACAAAATCCATTCCCACAGGCTCCAACCCCTCAGGAGGTAGCGCTCCGAGGTCTGCAGCGGAGCTGTGCCAGGGATGGCTCCGTTAGTCACAATCCCCGTGAGCGCCCGTGGGAGCAGGAACAGCTTGGCAACGGGTCCCTCCCATCCCCGCGCTGCCTCCGGCTCCATCCCGTGGGCGGGACGTGGCCCTTGGAGGTGACTAAAAACTGCAAATTTGGGGGCAGATTTGAGGTCCAGGAGGCTTTTCCAGTTTTTGTATCCTTGCTGGGTTGGATAAGGGCTCTGGGAAGGCGGCCCTGGGAGGCAGGGAAACAGTCTTGGGCACCTTCCCTGTCCATTCCTCCTGCTTCCGTCCTCCCGGGATGGCCCTTGAGGTGGACTAAATTTGCAAATTTGGGGCAGATTTGAGTCACAGAAGGCTTTTCCAGGTTTTCACTTCTTGTCCTTTTGGGAGCAGGGCTCGGAAGCGGCCGTGGGAGGCCAGAACAGCGTCGGGCACTTTCCCTGTCCATCCTGCTTCTGGCTTCCCTCTCTCCCGCGACATGGCCTTGGAGGTGACTAAAACTGCAAATTTGGGGTCAGATTTGGGTTCACAGGAGGCATTTTCCCAGGTTTTCACTCTTTTTTCCGATCGGAGAAGGGCTCGGGAAGCGCCCGTGGAGGCAGAACAGCTGGTGCACGCCCTGTCCATCCTTCTCTGCTTCCCTCCTCCGAGATGGCCTTTGGAGGTGACTTAAAAACGTGCAAATTTGGGGTCAGATTTGAGTCACAGGAGCTTTTCCCAGGTTTTCACTTTCTTGTCCTTTTGGAGCAGGGCTCGGGAAGCGCCGTGGGGAGGCAGGAACAGCTCGGGCACTTTTCCCTGTCCATCCTGCTCTGCTTCCCTCCTCCCGGACGTGACTAAAATTGCAAATTTAGGGGCAAATTTGGGGTCAGGTGAGGTCACGGGAGGCTTTTCCCAGGTTTTTGCTCCTTGTCCACTCGGAGAAGGGCTCGGGAAGCCCAGGGATGTGAGAGCAGCAGAGGGGACCCAAACTCGGCTCCTGGAGCAGGGCAAGGGTCCCGCGGGATGGGGGCGAACTGGGACAGCTCTGGGTGCCTCTGGGGGGGTTTGGGGGGCTCCTGGCCTCGCACGCAGCCCTGAGGGGGCAGTTTGATCTGGAAAAGGGGACTTTGGGGTGGCACTGACTCTCCTGGGGTTTTTTTTTGGGGGGGGGATCCCCGAGCATCCCTGGATGTCCGTGCTCCCCCCGCGCTGTGCCAGAGCTCCGAGCCCCTCCCGTAGTCCCCCCTCTCCCCTGGGCTGTCCCTTGTCGCTGTCACCCCTCAGGGACACAGCTTTTAACCCTTTCCCTGCCTCCTGCCTTCCCCGACCCGCGTGGGTGCGGCACCCACTCGCCATCACTSGGGCAGAGGAGGAAGAGGAGGGGAGGAAGAGGAGGGAGAGGAGGTGTTCAGCGTGCAGCAGGTACCCAGGCGACGCTCGCCACAACAAATCGCTGTGATTCAGCCCCGGAGCATCTGGCAACGAGCCGGGGGAGCCGCAGCAGCTCTGCCGAGGCGTCCCGGAGCTGCCGGTAACGGGAKCTGCCCTGCACGGAGCCGGGCAGGATGGAGCTTCCTCGGCTCCCGTTTCCCGAGCTGCTCTCGGTGTCTCCGGTTCTGTCACAGGAGTCAAAGCTTTGTCACCTCCTCGCTGTCTGGGAGCTGTCCCAGCCCTCCAGGGGCATCCCTCAGCCAGGTGGGAAGGGCAGTGCCAGGTGTGGGTGGCACACCTGGGCAGGTCTCAGTGCCAGGAGCACCTGTGACACCATCCCAACCCCTCAGGGAAATGATTGACCACCCTGAGGTTCATTTTCCACCCAGACCCAGCTGGGAGCTAAAACATTTCCCCAAATCCCTGGGCAGTGCCAGGTATGGGTGGCACACACACAGCGCCCCTGGGCAGGGCCAGCAGGTCTCCTGCTGCCACCTGTGACACCATCCCAGCCCCTCAGGGGAAGGACTGACCACCCCGAGGTTCATTTTCCATCCAGACCCAGCTGGGATGTGGAGCTAAAACATTTCCCAAATCCCTGGGCAGTGCCAGGTGTGGGTGGCACACACAGCACCCCTGGGCAGGTCTCAGTGCCAGGAGCACCTGTGGCACCACCCCAGCCCTTCAGGGGAAGGATTGACCACCCTGAGGTTCATTTTCCACCCAGACCCAGCTGGGAGCTAAAACATTTCCCCAAATCCCTGGGCAGTGCCAGGTGTGGGTGGCACCCCTGGGCAGGTCTCAGTGGTCTCCTGCTGCCACCTGTGACACCACCCCAGCCCCTCAGGGGAAGGATTGACCACCCTGAGGTTCGTTTTCTTCCCACAGCCAGCTGGGATGTGGAGCTAAAACATTTCCCCAAATCCCTGGGCAATGCCAGGTGTGGGTGGCACACACACAGCGACCCTGGGCAGGTCTCAGTGCCAGGAGCACCCGTGACACCACCCCAGCCTCTCAGGGGAAGGATTGACCACCCTGAGGTTCATTTTCCACCCACAGCCAGCTGGGATGTGGAGTTAAAACATTTCCCCAAATCCCTGGGCAGTGCCAGATATGGGTGGCACACAGCACCCCTGGGCAGGGCCAGCAGGTCTCCGTGGTCTCCTGCTGCCAACCCTGGGCACCTGTGGCACCACCCCAACCTCTCAGGGGAATGATTGACCACTCCAAGGTTCATTTTCCACCCAGACCCAGCTGGGATGTGGAGCTAAAACATTTCCCATATCCCTGGGCAGTGCCAGGTGTGGGTGGCACACACAGCGACCCTGGGCAGGTCTCAGTGCCAGGAGCACCTGTGGCACCATCCCAGCCCCTCAGGGGAAGAATTGACCACCCCGAGGTTCATTTTCCACACAGACTCAACTGGGATGTGGAGCTAAAACATTTCCCCAAATCCCTGGGCAATGCCAGGTGTGGGTGGCACACAGCACCCCTGGGCAGGGCCAGCAGGTCTCCTGCTGCCATCTGGGCACCTGTGGCACCATCCCAGCCCCTCAGGGGAAGGATTCACCACCCCGAGGTTCATTTTCCACCCAGACCCAGCTGGAATATGGAGCTAAAACATTTCCCCAAATCCCTGGGCAGTGCCAGGTATGGGTGGCACACACACAGCACCTCTGGGCAGGTCTCAGTGGTCTCCTGCTGCCACCTGTGGCACCACCCCAGCCCCTCAGGGGAAGGATTGACCACCCTGAGGTTCATTTTCCACCCAGACCCAGCTGGGATGTGGAGCTAAAACATTTCCCCAAATCCCTGGGCAGTGCCAGGTGTGGGTGGCACACGCAGCGACCCTGGGCAGGTCTCCTGCTGCCACCTGTGACACCATCCCAGCCCCTCAGGGGAATGATTGACCACCCCGAGGTTCATTTTCCACCCAGACCCAGCTGGGATGTGGAGCTAAAACATTTCCCAAATCCCTGGGCAGTGCCAGGTGTGGGTGGCACACACAGCGACCCTGGGCAGGTCTCAGTGCCAGGAGCACCTGTGGCACCACCCCAACCCCTCAGAGGAAGGATTGACCACCCTGAGGTTCATTTTCCACCCAGACCCAGCTGGGATGTGGAGCTAAAACATTTCCCAAATCCCTGGGCAGTGCCAGGTGTGGGTGGCACCCCTGGGCAGGTCTCAGTGGTCTCCTGCTGCCACCTGTGACAGCATCCCAGCCCTTCAGGGGAAGGATTGACCACCCCGAGGTTCATTTTCCACCCAGACCCAGCTGGAATGTGGAGCTAAAACATTTCTCCAAATCCCTGGGCAATGCCAGCTGTGGGTGGCACACACAGTGCCCCTGGGCAGGGCCAGCAGGTCTCAGTGCCAGGACTGTCTCTTATACACATCTAGATGTGTATAAGAGACAGCCCCCAGATCTCAGAAATCTGGTTGGTTTGACCGTTCTTTCCTCACAGCTCTGGAGAATTTCCTCTCTGAGCATCTGAATTTMATGATCTCTTGGCTTGCCACCCATCTCCTGACTTTTAGGATCAGGCCAGAAGCTCTTACCTTCCCTTTGCAGTCCCTCCAGTGCCTGCTGTCTCTGGGATTGAGGCTGAAARATGGAATAAATCCTCCCAAATCATCAAACAGGCTCCATAACCCATTTCCCTTTAAAAACCGCCTTTGCTGCCACCCCAGGCACGGATGGCACATCCCTGGAGGCTCTGCAAGGGCACAGAAATCTCCAGGGAAGCCGTGGGAGATGCTTCCAGCATCCCTGTGAGATCCTCGGTGCCCAGAATCATTTCCTTTAACCTCTGGCACTCCCAGGGCCTCGTGTGCTCCTGCTGTCTCTCCGACACGCTCAGCCCTGTTTGTTTTTATACCTTGGGCTGATTTGGCTCTTCAAAAAGCCCTTCATTAGCCCCACGCTGGGTTGGAGTGGTTGCTCCTGTCTGGTGGCACTCCTCAGTCCTGCATTCCCYGCTCCACGCTGAGCTGAGCAGGGGCTGCTCTTCAGCAGCATCCAGCGGCTCCAAATTCCCAAATTCCACCTAAAACCGAGCCAAGAGGAGCCTCCCTGCTCCTCTCCTTGCTCCGAGGAGCGTGTGGGACAGAGCTGTGTCCCTCCCTGGTGGCCTGGGGGCGGTTCCTGTCGCTAATTGCCGTCCTTGTCACCTCATGGTTGGCGTTTTGATCCCTCTCACCTGAGCAGGTAGCCAGGAGTTCCCTGGGAGGGGCCTGGAATGGCAATTCCATCTGAAAATGGCAATTCCATCTAAAAATGGCAATTCCATCTAAAAATGACAGTTTTATCCAGGAATGACAATTCCATCTAAAAATGACAATTCCATCTAAAAATGGCAATTCCATCTAGGAATGACAATTCCATCCCGGAATGGCAACTCCATCCAGGAATGACAATTCCATCCAGGAATGACAATTCCATCTAGGAATGACAATTCCATCTGGGAATGACAATTCCATCCGGAAATGACAATTCCATCTAAAAATGGCAATTCCATCTAGGAATGACAATTCCATCCCGGAATGGCAACTCCATCCCGGAATGACAATTCCATCCAGGAATGACAGTTCCATCTAGGAATGACAATTCCATCCAGGAATGGCAATTCCATCCAGGAATGACAATTCCATCTGGCTTTTTGGCTGCTCACTGGAGCTGCCAGCCGCATGTTTTGGTTTTTACTCCACCCTTGCACCTCTTTTCCTATCAAACCCACTTTTCACCTTGCCAGGCTGGTTTTGGAGCTGGTTCCTGACCAGTCCAGGCTCTTGTGGAATCCCTGAACTCTCAGCTGAGCTGATTTTACAGAATTATTCTGCACCGAAATATCTTGTCCTTGATTTGTTTCTGTTGAGGTTTGGTTGCTCCTCCTGAGTCATGTTGCTGTGAGTCAGGAGCCAGAACCTGATGCTTGTGCACATAAAATAAATATATAATATATAATATATAATATATAATATATAATATATAATATATAATATATAATATATAATATATAATATATAATATGTTATATATAATATGTTATATATAATATGTTATAGATAATATATAATATGTTATATATTGTATCTTATGTATTATATAATATATATTATATAATATATAATATATATTATAGATTATATAATATTATATATAATATATATTATATATTATATGGTATATAGTATATAGTATATGGTATATGGTATATGGTATATGGTATATGGTATATATTATATATTATATACAATATATTTTATATTTTATACTATATATTTAATATAAGATGTATTATATTATATACTATTATCTAATATAATACAATATTATATTATATTATATTATATTATATTATATTATATTATATTATATTATATTATATTATATTATATTATATTATATTAAATATTATCTTATAATCTTTTATGTTATATTATTAGAGTTATATATTATATATTATAATATGATATAACATTATAAATTATAATAGAATTTTTATATTATACAGTATATTTCATATATAATATTTATATATTATATATTATTATATTAGAATTGTTATATTATTCGAGTTCTACACTAAAGAACTGCAGGATTACAAAGAGATAAAAATTTTAAAAGCAAAAATCCTAAGGCACCATTCCATCACCAACTGCCTAAATCAAATTCTTGAAGAGAATTCTTCTCAGATTGCAGAGCAGAATCCCACTCTGGAAATGGGAAAAATTCCACTCTGGGAACAGCTCTGGAGCCTAGGGGAGCAGAATTCAGTGGCAGAGAACCACAATTAATATTATATGTATTTAATAATAATAATAATATTACTAACAAAATTATTGTTATATTATTTCATTAATAATAGTTAAAATTATATATATTTAATATTATATATATGTTTGATATAAGCACATCTGATGTCAAAAGMGAGCCACAAACCAAGGGGAAAGAAAACAGGCCGAAAGCAAATGGGTTTTGAAAAGCTGGCAGGAAAATTAAGAGGAAGAAGAAAAAAAGATAAATGCAGCAGAACTTTCTCCTTGGTAACTCTCACACTTCAGAGCACAATTCAGAACCTTGTTTAGAGGAACTCCTGGTTATTCCCTGAGTGTGTCCTAAGTGAAATTCTGCTTTAATMCATGAAACATTGACATTTTATAGATCCAGCTTTGCCGTCCTCAGCTCCGAAAATGAGATTTTTGTTATTCTGGGGAAAACGCCTTGGACAACTGGGTGAAATTTGAGGTTGGAGGGGTTTCTGTGGGGACAGAAAATGAGTTTTAAACACTGAAAATGACAACTGGTGAGGCASCCAGGCAAAATCCTTACAGGGAGAAGTAACTTTTGATTTATTCCAGGTAATAAACAGGGCCTGGATCAATATTTCACTATCAAAGAGATGTTGTTTTTTATTAATATATCTATTTATACACTGAATTCTGTGGTGTTTTGGGGGAAGGGCAGCTCTGCTCCACCCCCTCGTGGCATCACAAACCTCAGCCACGTCCCCCCCATGTTCCCACCTCATTTTCCAGCTGGAATTTGGGAAATTTGGCTTTTGGCTCCTTGCTGTTCCCAGGAAGAGCCAGAATGGGCACGGACAGGGGGAATTTTCCACGTGGAGGAGCAGATCCGACAYTTTGGGTGAGGCACGGGAGTCATTAATTACAAAAAAGCAAATTATTTCCAGGCTGGCAGCGGGGCTGGGACCAGCCCGAGCCTCCCGGGCCATTCCCCGGGGATTTGCAGCCTCTTAAACCAAGTTTAGGACTCCACACTTAAGAGGGTCGGTTTTGCTCATTTTTAAGCTCGATTTCACGGCCCAAATTCCTCCCCAAAAAAAGGGAAAAAAAAAAAATTGGTTTGCGTTGGGATTTCACAGGAGTTACTGAGTCCGGGGAAAATGGGAGTGAGGAGGGGAGAGGGAAGGGAAGGAGAGGGAGAGGAGGGAGAGGAAGGATGGGGAAAAGAGAGGAGGATAAAGGATGAGAGGAGGATGAAGGGTGAGAGAGGAAGATGAAGGGTAAGAGAGGAGGG
>NDFG01000416.1:51322-74061 GCA_002167245.1 Sporophila hypoxantha | reverse complement strand
GGCTGGGTGACACCAGGTGACCTCAAACAGAACATCTGTGGACATGGGTTGGGTGACACCAGGTGACGTTGAGCAGGAGAACATCCATGGCTTGGGTGACACCAGATGACATCCAGCAGGAGAACATGCATGGACATGGGTTGGGTGACACCAGGTGACATCCAGCAGGAGAACATCCATGGGCTGGGTGACACCAGGTGACCTCAAACAGAACATCTGTGGACATGGGCTGGGTGACACCAGGTGACACCAGGTGACATTGAGTGGGAGAACATCCCTGGATAAGGGCTGGGTGACACCAGGTGACACCAGGTGACACTGAGCAGGAGAACCTGCCTGGGTTGGGTGGCACCAGGTGGCACCAGGTGACAGTGAGCAGGAGAACATCCCTGGGCTGGGTGACACCAGGTGACATCCAGCATGAGAACACCTCTGGATGCGCTGAATTCCCAGCACAGGGACATCCCAGCTGGACAGTGCCAGGCATGGGGACAATGCCAGTGTCACCAAGCAAGGTGTGACCCTGGGACAGCAGTGGCTCCATGGGATCCTGCAGATGGAGCTGGCAGCCAGGAGAAGCACCGAGAGCTCGTGTCCCCTGTGTGGCTCCAAGCGTCCCTTGGACAATGTCCCGTGCCTTGGTGGGCCCCACTCCCAGCTCCACTCTGGAACATTCCATGGAGCTGCTGCTGGAGCTGAGGTCACCCTGGACACATCCCAGGCTCCAGGACACTCGGCCACGTCCCCATGGMTGCTCCTCCTCAATTCTGGGAAGAGGATGGTGCCTCTGCTGCTGTTTGTTCCCAGAAACCGACAGAAACATTCCCAGGAATGCTGCCAAGCTGATGGACGAGCCCCTCCAGGAGGCTGAGAAGGTTCCAGAAGGAGGGAGCGGGGCTCTGGTGTGTGGGGATGGCASGRGAGGGGCAGAACTGGGGATGGGAGGGTTTTGTAAAGGGTCTTCACATCCATGGGAGTGGGGTACCAAGACTCTGCTCGAGATTGTTTTGTCGTTTAAGTGGGTGGGGAATATATTGGTTTGGTGAGGAGGTTGTGAGCTTGCGGAGAGTACTTGTTATATCTATGTGGCACAATCGTGTGTTGCGGATGGTCGTGGGGGGTCACCGTGCTGGAGTTGGGGTGAGGGCATGTGGGGTGGGCTGTACGGTCTGCACTGGAGCTGGAGCTCCAGGATTTGGGATATTTGGGATTGGTGGGACTGGGAACTGCTGGACCATAATTGACATCTGGTTGGAATGGGGAGAGCAGCGAGCTCAGGATTTGGGGATCATTTTGGGGTTGGTGCGTGGAAGGGACACTGCTGGACCGCACTGGAGCAGGAGTTCCAGGATTTGGGATCGTTTTGGGATTGGTGGGACAAGGACCGCTGGGCCTGCACTGGAGCAGGACTCAGGGTTTTGGGATTGTCTGGGATTGGTGGCAAGGGACACTGCTCGGACCCCATAACTGACCACATGGTTGGAATGGGGAGAGCAGGAGCTCCAGGATTTGGGAATTTTGGGATTGGTGGGACAGGGAACCTGCTGGACCCATAATTGACACATGTTCGGAATGTGGGAGAGCTGGAGCTCCGAGATTGGGATCATCGCTGTGGGAGTTGGTGGCGACAAAGGGACACTGCTGGGACGCCTCACTGGCTTTGCAGAATGTGTGAGAGAGGAGCTCCAGGATTTGGGATCATTTTGTGGATTGGTGGGACAGAGGGACACTGCGCGACCCTGCACTGGAGCGGGAGCTCCAGGGTTTGGGATGTTTATGGGATTGGTGGCACAAAAGGGCCATGCTGGACGTTGCCTACTGGACTTTGGGAATGGGGAGCAGCTGAGCTCCCCAGGATTTGGGATGTTTTGGGAATTGATGTGGACAAAAGACACGCTGGAACCTGAACTGGAATTTGGGAATAGGGGAGAGCTGGAGCTCCAGGATTTGGGATATTTGGGATTGTGGGCACAGGGACATGCTGGGCCCTGACTTGGAGCAGGAGCTCCGAGGTTTTGGGATAATTTTGGCGATTGGTGGACAGGGGACACTGCTGGACCCATAATTGACACATGGTTGGACATGTGGAGGGCAGGAGCTCAGGATTTGGGATCATTTTGGGTTGTGGGACAAGGGACACTGCTGGACCCTGCACTGAGGCAGGAAGTTCCCAGGAATTTGGGATCATTTTGCGATTGGTGGGACTAGGGACACTGCTGGAGACCCATAACTGAACATGGTTGGAGCGGGAGAGGCAGGAGCCTCCAGGATTGTGGGACATTTGGATGGTGGGACAGGGCACAGCTGTCTGGACCCCATAATTGACACATGATGGAATGGGGAGAAGCAGGATTTGGGATAATTTTGTGGATTGGTTGGGACTAGGGGAACACTGCTCGGACCCCATAAATTGACACATGTGGTATGGAGCAGGGAGAAGTGGAGCTCAGGATTTTGGGATTGTTTTTGGGAGTTGGTGGCGACAAAGACACTGCTGGACCCGCACTGGGTATCCAGCGTCCAAACTGGGCTGGGGAAGAGAGTCCAGAAAGTGAGAATGGGCCTGAGCAGGGAGAAACAGGAAGGAGTTAAATCCGAGTGAGATCCTTGAGCCAGAGGATAGTGAAATGGCCTCAAAACATTCAATTGAGCATTGGGAATGAGTCACGGAAATCGTGAGAGATCCCGGAAGGTTGAGCTGGAAGGACCTAAGGATCTAAACCCATGGGGTACACTTCCATGACCCCAGGTGGCCTCAAGCCCCCATCCAGCCTGGTCCTGGCCCTTGCAGGAGCCAGGTGTGGGAACCCAGGAAATTCCTCTGGCTGCCCTGGAGGGCTCCAGCCCCTGCCCAGGGGCCTCAAGACCTCGGCACCAGAGCCGCCAGACCCTGTGCCTTTGATTTAGCCCTTGGAAAAAACAATTACCAACCTTTATATGAAGAATTACAAGTCAAAAAGTTTAAGGAAATGAGAGTGCATTTATCACGGGGTGAAAAAAGAATTTGGGGTTTTTAGAATGGGGTTCAGGGGCAAGATGGAAGAATCTGGGCATGTCCTGTCCTTTCTTCTCCTTCTTTGCCTCCATCTTCTGCTGTGATGGTGGTGACACTTTTTGGTTCGTTTAGAGTAGAGACAGACTCTCCAACATAGGTGATAGTGAGAGGAATGGGGGGATTTGTCTTTCCAAACCAGCTGTGGGTCTGCTGGTAGATATAACCAGCACTGGGAGATAAAAGAAACAATGGGAAGGGTTCCACTGATTGATGAATGGAAAAAGATATTTGCTTTTACAAATAAACTTTAAGTTTGCTGGTAAATGAAATTGGACATTGAAAGATGAAAGAAACAATGGGGAAGAAAAAACCCCTAAGTTCCATAAGAATTAAAAATTAAAAGGGAGGGTTGTACATGAGAGGGGAATCTTTGGGATCAGGTGTTCTGGGAAGTCTGAACCTCTCAACTACCTCAGAAACGGGGAAAGAGAGAAGGGAAATGTGGCTGGACATTGGGATAAAAAGGAGGCTGCATCCTCCAAAAATGCCCCATGSCCTCTCCTTTTATTCAAACAAATTTACAGGGCCCAGATCCCTCCATCTTGCCCCCTGAACCCCAATTCTAAAAACCCCAAAACTCTATTTTTCACCCCATGATAAATTCACTATCATTGTACTTAAACTCTTTTGACTTGCAATTCTTCATATAAAAGTTTGTGGATTAATTTTCCTAGCAATAGGTATTGGAAAATAAAGTTATTTATTGCAAATAAAGTACRGGTAGTTCATAGTATAAAAAGCTAACACCACCGCAAGGGCAGGGACTGTGCCACAACCCAACCTGGTGCACAGATCTCAGCAGGTCAGAGAAAGAATGGGATAGATAAGAGAAAATAAACAACCTTGAGAAGCAGAAATGAGGAATCTTGACTTCTTCAGCCGTGGGGCTGGGGAAAAAAAAAAAGACTTTCTGACACCTCAAAAGTCATCTCAACCACAGAAACCTGAGACCTGAGCAGAGATGGAGCTTTGGTTTCCCCGAGTTCTCCCGGGTTTGAAAAGGAGCAGGAGGAAGGAGCTGCCTTGGCAGGGGGGTCAGCTGAGGACAGCRAGGCTGTGCCAGGCTGGGAGGAGGCCAAAAAAGCAGCTGGGCACATTGGTGGAAGGAGAGATGCAGCAAGGGCCATTAAACCTGCAAGATTCCATCCTGGCCCGGGGAATTCCCTGAGGCGCAGGGCAGGGATTGTGGTTACACCCTGACACCCCCAAAACTCCCCAGCCCCTYGGGAAAAAAAGGAAATTATTAAAGGGATTGTGCAGCTCTGTTCTCTCCGCTATGCTGGCGTGTTCCTTTCTCCTGCTCAAAGAGCTGGAGCAGCAGATCTGCTTCCTCAGTGAGGAGGAGGCTTCTTTCTGGAGTTATTCCCACAAACGAGGAGCATCTGATGCTCCATCAGTGCTGATAATGAAGCGTTCTCACATTGAATTGCAAACGGAGCTGGGAGCTGTTCCRGGGAACTCCCTGCAGGAATTACAGGGTGCCTCATCAGGGATGGGAGATTGCGGGATTTAATTTTTTATTTTGACTTAGAGGTGGGGTAATTGAGAGGTGTTTAAAAAAAAATTATTCTATTTTTCGTTTTATGAGGAGGAGACAATATAGATTTATTATTATTATAATTATTGTTATTATAATTAGAAGTTAACTATTTTAAAATAAATTTATTTATTTATTTGTTTATTTTATTTATTTATACACCATACACTAGATGTTATAATTATACTACATATATATACTGTATATAATATATACTATCTATATATACACTATATACTATACTATATACTATATAATTATACCATAGATGTTATAACTGACATTATTATAATTAGAAGTTAACTATTTTAAAATTTATTTATTTAATTAATTTATTTATTAATTATAATACCCTATAAGTTTTTCTTTATCAGCTTTAGCTACACTATGTTGTAAATGCTTTTTGTATTTCCTTGCAGGAATTACAGGGTGGCTCATCAGKGATGGAAGATTGTTGGATTTAACTTTTTTTTTTGACTTACAGAGGGGTAATTTAGAGGTTTTTTAAAAAAATTTTATTCTACTTTTCATTTTATGAGAAGGGGGAGACAATATAGATGTTATAATTTACATTATTATAATTAGAAGTTAACTATTTATTTATTTATTTATTTATTATACACTATACACTAGATGTTATAATTATACTACATGTATACACTATATAATATATACCATATATACACTATAGGCTATAATATATACTATATAATTATGCTATAGATGTTATAATTTACATTATTATAATAAGAAGTTAACTATTTTAAAATTTATTTATTTATTATACACTGTTTTATAATACTAAAATAATGATAATAATGATAATAATGATGATGATAATAATAATAATAGTAACAATAATAATGTGTTTATACCAAATGTTTCTTGGTTTATCAGCTTTAACCCAGCTGCAGTCCAAGGAAGGATTTTTCCTTCTCAGATCCAGCAGGATGAAGCCTAAACCCAGCTCTTCCTCCTCCTCTCATCCTCAGTGTCCCCACTCTGGAATTTCACACATTAACCCTGCCCTGGTGAGGTTTTTCCCCTTGGGAGTGATGAACTCCTGCTCTGCTGGATGTCCCATCCTCATCCAGGGGCACCAAATCAGCCTCATCCCCMAAAAAATGAGCTTTGGCCTTCACCTTCCCCCTGGAGCTGCTCATTAACAAATATGGAAAGGAGAGAAAATTGGGCAGAATTCTCCTCTGCATCACAGACTCTTAACCAGCCTTTAACTCAAATTCCTGCTCTGAGCTGAGCATTAAATGRCTCCAAATGGAACTGGTGGGAAAACACGACCTCATTAAGTCTGTGCCCCATCCATCAGAGGCTGGAGGCAAACAAACCACGCAGAGAAGGGACTTGGAGCAGGGAAAAGAGGCAGYCACAGCACAGGTTGTCATCCCCATCAGGTATTCCCCATGCTCACCYCACGTGGGATTCCCTGGGAAACAACAAAACTGAAGGCATTTAAAAAAAAAATTTAAATAAAAAAAAGGCCCAGACTAAAAATGTTGAATTTTTTTATTCCAGAGGCAGCGAGATTAAACATCTCCTAAATTATACATCCATGGGGCTCATTACAGACACATCAGGGAGCTGCTGGCTGGCTGGAAAAACCTGACAGGGGGAGCTGCTCCAGCTGGTGTGCAGTAAAAAACCACCAAGTGGATAAAAACCCAGCAAAGCTGATGTTAAACCCCCTCRGGGTGGAACTCTGCTCCTTCTCCTGGCCGGGGCTGAGGCTGCTGTCCAACCTCAGCAGCCAAACTGAGGGAATTGAAATCCAGGAGACTTTGCTGATACAGCAGTGAGAAATCCCTGGACAGGGACAAATTCCTGTGTCTGGGAGCTTGATTCATGTTTGGATCCTTTGTTTGTGTTTGTCCTTTTTGGGCTGCGATCTTTTTGATTGATCCTTTTTGTGTTTTTGATCCTTTTTGGTGGATCCTTGTTGGTGTTTGGATCCTGTGTTTTGGATCTTGTTGGTGTCCTGGATCCTTTTGTTTTTTTTGATCCTTGTCTTGATGTGTTTTGATCCTTGTTTGAGTGTATTGGGATCCCTTGATTTGTGTCTGGGATTCTTGATTTGTATTGGATCCTAATTTGTGCTTGTGCCTCAATTCTGTTTGGATCTTTTTTGTGTGTTGGATCCTTTTCGGTGTGTGATCCTTGCTTAGGTGCTTGGATCTCAATTTTTGTTTGGATCCTTGATTGTGTTGGTCTTGATTTGTTTTGGATCCTTGTTTGTGTTTGGATCTTGATTCATGTTTGGATCCTTGATTGTGTTGGATCCTCAATTTGTGTTTGGACACTCAATTTTGTGTTGGATCTTGTTTGGTTCTTTGGATCTCTGAATTGTGTTTGGATTCTTGATTTGTGCTGATCCTCAATTGTGTTGGATCCTCAATTGTCTGGATCCTTTTTGTTGGATCCTTGGTTCATGTTTGGATCCTTGATTTGTGTTTGGATCCTTGGTTTTTCGTTTGGATCCTTGATTATGCTTAGATCCTTGTTTTGTGTTGGATTGTTGATTTGTGTTTGGATCCTTGATTCTTGTTTGTGTTATATTTCTTGATTGTGTTTGGATCTGATTTGTTTTGTATCCTTGGTTTATGTTTGTGGATCCTTGATTCTTCTTTTGATCTTGGTTTTATGTGGGATCTTTGATTCATTTTTAGATTTCTGTTCTGACCCTCCACTCCAGAGCTTAAAGTACAAAAGAATTCCATGGAGAAATTCTCAGTTCTGGCCCAGGAGCCTAAAGTCCTTTTGGGAATCCCCTGTTGGGGGACAAGACTCGACAGCAGCTCTTTGTCTGCAGAATTAAAGGGGATATTGGATTTATTTGTTCTATCAGGAATAATGGGAATGGCAGCCCTGGCACAGCCTCACTCCACACATGGAGCTGCTTCCTCAGAGAGGAAAGCCAGGCCACGGAACTGATATTCTGCTTGGAATTATTAAAAGCAGCAGGAAGATGGATGAAGATGGAATATTTTTCCTGCTCCAGTGAGGAATAGGATGGGAATTGAGATTATGGAACAGAATTATGGGATCACTGAGGCTGGAAAATCCCTCCCAGAGCATCCAGTCCCAGCTGTGCCCATCCACCTTGTCCCCAGAGCTCCGAGTGCCACCTCCAGGTGCCACCTCCAGGGATGGGCACCTCCAAACCCCCTGGCAGTGCTAAGGGCTCTTAAACCCTTCCTTAGGAAGACATTTTTCCTAAAATTGATCTAAATCTCTCTTCTCCCGTCCTGTTCTCTGGAGCAGAACTACCCTCCCTGCTGTCCCTCCGTCAGGTGTGCAGAGCAGAAGGTCCCTCCTGGCCTCCTTTTCTCCAGCTTAGAATACCCATCCCTTCGTCTCATCCTCCAGTCAGGAAGTTCCAGCCCGAGCCCCTCAGGAATCTCCACTTCAGCCCTTTCCAAGTGCTCCTCAGGAATTCTCCATTCCCTTCCAGCTCCCTCAGGAATTCTCCTAGCCCCCTTTCCCAGCTCCCTCAGGGATTTCCATTCTCTTCCAGCTCCCTCAGGATTCTCCATTCCCTTCCAGCTCTCAGGAATATCTACCATACCTGCATCCTCAGGATTCTCCATTCCCTTCCCAGCTCCCTCAGGAATTCTCCATTCCCTTCCCAGCTCCTCAGGGATTCTCCATCCTTCCCAGCTCCCTCAGGAATTCTCCATTCCTTCCCAGCTCCTCAGGATTCTCCATTCCCTTCCCAGCTCCCTCAGGAATTCTCCAGCCCCTTCCCCAGCTCTGGACATGTTCCAGCCCCTCCAGGCCTTGCTGTGAGWGTCCCAGAGCTGCACAAAGCCCTCGACAAATCCACCCAAAACCTAAACCAGAGATTGCTGAGGGTGAATTTCTGGATCTGCCAACCTCCCTCAGCTCTAACCCAGCTCCAGGAGAGGSTCACCCAGGGAATTTCCCCAACTTCTGATGCTGAGCTGCTCCACAGATCCCTCCCAGCCCATCTGGCTCCAGCAGAGCTCCAGCCCGGCCTACCTGGCCCTCGCTGGTGGCAGCAGCCCCTGGGGTCACATTCTCTCGGGTTCGGCTGGCTTTTCTCTGTCCTGAGATATGTTGTGTGGTCCTGGAGCGGCCCCAGGCTCTGAAGGAAGAGACTGGACTCTCTGCAGTTCGATCTTCAGATTGTTTATTATTTCTTATCTATAAAATTTTCTCCCTGCCGAGCAGAGGTCTGTTCAGCAAGGCAGCCAAGGCACTCTGACCGCCCCCGGGGTGGTGTTGTCATTTTTATACTATAAACTACGTACAACATATCTACCTTTAATTTCCAATACCCATCACCTATGTTAGACAGTGCATTTCTATTCTAAACCAATCCCCAAGTGCCAACATCACAGCAGAAAATGGAGAACAAGAAGAAGAAAGAAGAAGGACGAGACACGCCCTGATCCCTCCATCTTGTCCCCATAACCCACACACCAAAAATCTTAAAACTTATATTTTCACCCCGTGTGCACCCTGTAAATACACCCTTTAAAACTCGTGTGACCTTCCAGCTCTCATACAAAGCTGGCAATTCGCTTGAGGGATCAAAGTCAAGGCACCAAGTGTTCCGGGCCTCCTCACGGGTGGTGGCACCAGTCCAGGAGTCCAGATGGAGCTYGGGGTGGCCACTGCCATCAGCTGTCACCCTGTGTCACCGGCTGCCAGGGACAGCTGCTGATTCCTGTCCGGGTGAGGCAGAAAATGGGATTTGGGATCACTGGGAGGGACCTCAGGGCTCTTTTGGCTCCTTCTGGACCTTGCTGGCCCTGCTGGGTTCACCTGGGTGACTCTGGGGTCACCCCAGCAGTTCCAGGGAGCTGGAGAAGATCCTTGAGCTCCTTTGGAGTCACATTCCGCTCCTGAGGGATCCATACCTTTATCAGGAGATATTCTTGTGACTCCTTTAGAGTCACATTCCCCTCCTGAGGGATCCATACCTTTATCAGGAGATACTCCTGGAGTGTTTCCAAAAATTCCATTGTGAGGATCATCGTCCTGAGGGTACAGCTGCCCCCCAAAGCTGCTCCAACACTTCTCCCCTCACCTGGACAGAGGAGGGGAAATACAAGAAAATCTCCTGAGCTCAGATCAAGGCAGGGAGAGCTCACTCAGCAACTCCCACCACGGGGCAAAACCAACTCAAGTTGGGAAATTAATTGAGWTAATTGAATTTATTACCAGTGAGAGCAGAGGCAGGTAATGAGAAGTAAACCCAAGTGTTGAAAAMACTTTTCCCCCACCTCTSCCTCCTTCCCAGCTTAACTTTGTTCCTGATTCTGCTCCTCACACTCTCCCTCCTCCCTGCCCTTGTGCCTGCAGCCTCTTCTCTCACTCCTCTGGCCACAACTGATTCTGCACAATCCCTTCTTCCCCTTCTCAAATCTTTCTCCCAGAGGATAAAGATTCCCCAAACCCAGCAGGATAAAATTCCCAACCCAGAGGGATAAAAATTCCCCAAACCCAGAATTCACACTGCAGCTCCCCAAAACCCAGGGATAAAATTCTCCAACACAGAATTCACCTGCAGTTCTCCAAACCCAGAATTCACCTGTAGCTCCCCAAATTTTTATCACAAGGGTAAAAATTCCCAAACCCAGAATTCACCTGGAGCCCCCCAAACCCAGAGGAATAAAATCCCCAAACTCAGAGGATAAAAATTCCTCAAACCCAGAATTCACCCTGCAGCTCCCCAAACCCAGGGGATAAAATTCTCCAAACACAGAGATAAATATTCCCCAAACCCAGAGGATAAAGAATTCACCTGAATTCCTTAGAATTCGCCTGCAGCTTCCCAAATTTTATCCAGAGATAAAGATTCCCCAAACCAGAAGATAAAAATTCCCAACCCAGAATTCAATCTGTAGTTCCCCAAATTTTTATCCAAAGGGTAAAAATTTCCCAAATCTAGAAATTCACTTGCAGCTCCCCAAGATTTATCCCAGAGGACAAAAAATTGTCCAAACCCAGGGGATAAAAATTCTCCAAACCCAGAATTCACCTGCAGCTCCCCAATTTTTTATCCCCAAATCTAGAATTCACCTGCAGCCACAAACCCAGGGAGAAATTCTCCAACACAGAGTAAATATTCCCCAAACCCAGAGGATAAAGAGATCCCAAACCCAAGAATTCACCTGCAGCTCCCCAAATTTTTATCCCAAAGGGTAAAATTCCCCAAATCTAGAATTCACCTGCAGCTCCACAAACCCAGGGGATAAATATTCCCAAACCCCAAAAAATAAAGATTCCCCAACCCAGAAATAAAGATTCCCCAAACCAGAATACCTGCAGCTTTCCCCAAAATTTTATCCCAGAGGATAAAGATTCCCCAAACCCAGAGATTAAAATTCCCCAAACCCAGAGGATAAAAATTCCCCAAACCCAGAATTCACTGGCAGCTCCTCAAGTTTTATCCTAGGGGATAAATTCCCAAACTAGGGGATAAAATCCCCCAAAACCCAAGGATAAAAATTCCCCAAGCCATAATTCACCTGCAAGCTCCCCACATTTTTATCCCAAGAGGACAAAAATTCCCCAAACCCAGAGAATAAAGATTCCCCAAAGGCAGAATTCCCCTGCAGCTCCCCAAACCTGGAAGCTGAGCAGCTCCAGAAATTCATTTCAACAATCCGAATTCTTCTCTCCAGGTGGGGATTTCTTCTGCTTGGTTCAATTTTAGGGGCTGAGGAAGATCCTTACCCACCAGCACAGTTCAGCCTCTCCGTCCAGGGGGCTGCTTGCATTTATAAAAAAGGTTTTCTGAATCAAATTGTCACTCATCAGAAAAATGGACCTTGTGGTTGATGTATGTTTGGGAAGTGCACGCCAACGCTTTATTGTGCTGTATAAATAAAATATAATAATCTCGAGACTCAAGGACTCCCATGAGTCATTCAGGAGAGAGCAGAGGGCCAGTGAATGAATTTGGACAAGACTCAGGAAAGGAAAAGAGATTTATTTATTGTTTAAACAGGGAGATAAAAAAAAAAAAAAAAAAAAAAAAGAAAGGAAGGAAAAAAAGCCACAGAAAGGCATCTAGCGACTTCTGAGGCCTGGGCGAAGCAACAGAGCAGAATCCTGTGCTTGAGAATGGATAAAAAGGGGATTTTCCTGCCCTACAAAATGTGTGGGTGAGAAATAACCCTGGAATGGGATTTCCACACCTGAATTTGGGACAGGAAGATCCAGGAATAACCCCTGGAATGGGGATTACACACCTGGATTTGGAGAGGAAAATCCGGAAGGAATGGCAGAAATGACCCCAAAAATGGGAGTTCCGCACCTGGATTTGGGACAGGATGATCCAGGGGAATGATGCAGAAATAACCCAAAAAAATGGGTTCCACAGCTGGATTTGGACAGGATGATCAGGAAATGGCAAGAAACAACCCAAAAATGAGTTTTCCACAGCTGTATTTGGAAGAGAGGATCCAGGGAGGGATGGCAGAAATAACCCAAAAATGGGTTTTATAACTGGACTTGAGACAGGATGATCCAGGGAGAGGATGGCAGAAATGACCCGAAAATGGGAGTTCCACAGCTGGATTTGGGACAGGATGATCCAGGAAATGACAGAAATGACTCAAAAAATGGGTGTTTTACACCTGGATTTGGGACAGGATATCCAGGGGAGATGATGGCAGAAATAACCCAAAAATGGGGGTTCCACACCTGGATTTGGGACAGGATGATCCAGGGGAGATGATGGCAGAAATAACCCAAAAATGGGGGTTTTACACCTGGATTTGGGACAGGATGATCCAGGAAATGACAGAAAAAACCCAAAAATGGGGGTTTTATACCTGGATTTGAGACAGGATGATCCAGGGGATGGGATAGCAGAAATAACCCAAAAGTGGGGGTTCCACACCTGAATTTGGGACAGGATGATCCAGGAAATGGCAGAAATAACCCAAAAATGGGAGTTCCACAGCTGGATTTGGAAGAGGAGGATCCAGGGGAGATGATGGCAGAAATAACCCAAAAATGGGGGTTCTACACCTGGATTTGTGAGACGATGATCCAGGGAATGGCAGAAATAACCCAAAAATGGGGGTTTTATACCTGGCTTTGGGACAGGATGATCCAGGGGAGAGGATGGCAGAAATAACCCAAAAATGGGGGCTGCACACCTGGATTTGGGACAGGATGATCCAGGGGAGATGATGGCAAAAATGACCCAAAAATGGGAGTTCCACATCTGGATTTGTGAGATGATGATCCAGGGAATGGCAGAAATGACCCAAAAATGGGGGTTCTACACCTGGATTTGTGAGAGGATGGTCCAGGGGAGATGATGGCAGAAATGACTCAAAAATGGGGGTTCCACACCTGGATTTGGGAGCAGATTTGGGGCAGGTTTGTGCCAAACTCCCCTGCCTGTTTGCACCTTTTTCCTGGAGCCAATCCAAGGCTGCTGCGAACACAAAAGGATTCATCACTCTCGGGCTGTCTGCAGCCAGCAAACCCAGAGCAATGTTTGACAGCGAGGAATAATTACCTCGCCAGCTCTGCTTTATCCACATTTCAAAATTCAGGGAGTGAGGAGGGGGGAGATAAATCCACGTTCCCAGCGGCTCAGGCAAGGAACCCATCCAGGCTGGGAGCTCCCACACCCCAGGAGATGTTAAGGGATGAGAGGCACTGGGGCATCTCCCCCTCCCCTCTTCTCTCCTTTTTTTTCTGGACCTTCCTCACCGATTCCTTCCTCTCCAGGGGTTGCCTGTGGAGTTTGGGATGTCCCCATCCCAAAAATTTCCCCCTAAACCTGGCACCAAGAATCCTGCCCAGCCTTGGGGGCACCACTGGGCCAAATTATTTTTCGCTCATCCCGCACCGTCTTTAATTAAATTAGCTCCGACACAAAGGGTTGCCTGACCCTGATTGGGTTAAACGAGCCCGTCTCCATGGCAACCGGCTCCTCCGAAGGGCTGGCATCTCCTGCCTCTCCTCCAAACCTTTCCACATTCCTCAGCTCCCAGCCCTGCGTTTTAAAGGCACCAAGTTGGATTTGGGAGGAGCCCTGCCTGGATTTGGGGGTTTGGGAAGAGCTGTGCCTGGAATTTGGGGGTTTTAAAGGCACCAAGTTGGGTTTGGGAGGAGCCAGGCCTGGATTTGGGGGTTTGGGAGGAGCCCTGCCTGGATTTGGGGGTTTGAAAGGCACCAAGTTGGGTTTGGGAGGAGCCAGGCCTGGATTAGGGGATTTGGGAAGAGCTGTGTCTGGATTTGGGGGTTATAAAGGCACCAAGTTGGGTTTGGAGGTTTTAAAAGCACCGAGTTGGGTTTGGGAGGATTTGGGGGTTTGAAAGGCACCAAGTTGGGTTTGGGAGGATTTGGGGGATTTTAAAGGCACCAGGTTGGGCTTGAGACAAGCCCTGCCTGGATTTGGAGATTTGGGGGGTTGGGAGGAGCTGTGCCTGGATTTGGGAGGAGCTGTGCCTGGAATTTGGGGGTTTTAAAGGCACCAAGTTGGATTTGGGAGGATTTGGGGGATTTTAAGGGCACCAGGTTGGGCTTGAGACAAGCCCTGCCTGGATTTGGAGATTTGGGGGTTTGGAAGGAGCTGTGCCTGGATTTGGGGGTTTGAAAGGCACCAAGTTGGGTTTGGAAGTTTTAAAAGCACTGAGTTGGGTTTGGGAGGATTTGGGGGGTTTTAAAGGCACCAAGTTGGGTTTGGGAGCAGCCAAGCCTGGATTAGGGGATTTGGGAAGAGCTGTGCCTGGAATTTGGGGGTTTGAAAGGCACCGAGTTGGATTTGGGAGGATTTGGGGAGGTTATAATGGCACCAAGTTGGATTTGGGGATTTTAAAAGCACCAAGTTGGGTTTGGGAGGATTTGGGGGATTTTAAAGGCACCAGGTTGGGCTTGAGACAAACCCTGCCTGGATTTGGAGATTTGGGGGTTTGGGAGGAGCTGTGCCTGGAATTTGGGGGTCTTAAAGGCCCCAAGTTGGGTTTGGGAGGATTTGGGGGATTTTAAAGGCACCAGGTTGGGCTTGAGACAAGCCCTGCCTGGATTTGGAGATTTGGGGGTTTGGGAGGAGCTGTGTCTGGAATTTGGGGGTTTTAAAGGCACCAAGTTGGGTTTGAGACAAGCCCTGCCTGGATTTGGAGATTTGGGGGCTTGGGAGGAGCTGTGCCCGGAATTTGGGGGTTTTAAAGGCACCAAGTTGGGTTTTGGGGAGGATTGGGGGTTTTAAAAGCAAACAGGTTGGGTTTGGAGGTAGTCCTGCTGGATTTGCGAGATTTGGGGGCTGGAGGAGCCGTGCCTGGATTTGGGGTTTTGAAGGCACTAGGTTGGGTTTGGGAAGAGCTGTGCCTGGATTTGGGGGTTTTACAGACACCAAGTTTGGGTTTGGGGATTTTCAAGGTGCCAAATTGGATCTGGGGGGGTTTACAGGCATCAAGTTGGGTTTGGAAGGAGCCCTACTTGGATTTGGAGGTTCGGGAAGAGCTGTCCTGGATTTGAAGGTTTAAAAGCACCAGGTTTAGTTTGGGAGGGTTTTTGGTGGTTTTAAAGGCACCAAGTTGGGTTTGGAAGGGTTTGGGGAGTTTTAAAGGCACCAAGTTGGGTTTGGGAGGAGCCATGCCTGGATTTGGGGGTTTTGAAGGCACCTGCACCCATTTTCATGCCCTGACAGCTCAGGGGCTTTGGGTGCCTGATGGCTGCACTTGCAGCATCTCCAAACACTCAATTCAATCCTTCCCTGGAGTGTCTCTCTAAATAACTGCTGCAGATGAGCCACGATAAATGTCTGATTTAAGAGGGATTTGGGAAACTTCTCCAGGCCTGGATTGTGGAGCCAGTCCCAGGACAGGGCTGAAAGTTGGTGGGGTTTAAAATGAGAAATTTAGGGGGAAAATGAAGTGTGAATGCTCCATCCTGGCATCGCACAGAACATCGTCCCCAGTTTCATCCTGGGCTCAGATGAGCCAATTTGTAATTAAGTAATTAGGCTTCAGCAGGCCCATCCTGCTTTTCTTCCCTCACAGGGCTTTGGAACATGGAGTTTTGGCATTTGGGTTTGGGTTTGAGGAGCTGMTCACAAGAAATCCCAAGAAGAAAGGTGTGACCACCCTAGAAATACGAAGCAGGCCAAGAAGGGACTCAGAATTTCTTCTGAAGTGTCCAAGGCCAGGCTGGGTGAGCAAAAAATCCAGAGATGGATGAGGAAAAAAAGGGAAACCCTGAAATATTGAGATTAGAAAGTGGGCTGAGATTAGGTAAAACTGAGATTAGAAGGTGTCAGGGGTTGGATGGGACTTTTTTCAAAGACCAAGAGGGGCTCCAAGAGAGCTGGAGAGGGACTTTGGACAAGGCCTGGAGGGATGGGACAAAGGGGAATGGCTTTAAGCTGAAGGARGGGAGATTTAGATGAGATATTGAGAAAAAATTCCTCTTTGTGAGGGTGAGGAGACCCTGGCACAGGTGCCCAGAGCAGCTGAGGCTGCCCCTGCATCCCTGGAAATGCCCAAGGCCAGGYTGGACAGGGCTTGGARCTCCCTGGGATAATGGAAAGTGTCCTGCCCCTCTCTCTTCCCCGCTCTGGGAATTCTGTGACTCCTGTGGAGCCAGGACACTTCCAGAAGAAATTCTGAGTCCCTTCTTGGCCTGCTTCGTATTTCCAGGGTGGTCACACCTTTCTTCTTGGGATTTCTTGTGAGCARCTCCTCAAACCCAAACCTAAAGCTGGACAGGGCTTGGAGTGCCCTGGGATAATGGAAAGTGTCCTGCCCCTCTCTCTTCCCCCCTCTGGGAATTCTGTGAATCCTGTGGAGCCAGGGCAGGTCTCAGGATTTCTGCTGCTCAGAGTGACCCCGAGATGTGTCAGAAAATCTCTTTTCTGAGCCCAGCTGTTGGAGTCAGAACTCTTCATTTCTCGGTCTCAAGGTTGTTTATTGTTCCTTATTTATAAAATTCTTTCTTCTGAACTGCCGAGGTCCACTCAGCAGGACAGTCCAAGGCACTCTGCCTGCCCCTGGGGCAGTGTTGCTTTTTATACTAAAAACTATGTGTACAATATTTACAATAACTTCCCAATACCTATCACCCATGTTAGACAGTGAGTTTCTACCTTAAACCAACCCAAAAGTGCCAACACCACAGCAGAAGATGGAGGCCAAGAAGAAGAAGGAGAAAGGCTGGACAYGCCCAGATTCCTCCATCTTGTCCTCTGAACCCCATTCTAAAAACCCCAAAATTATATTTTTCACCCCGTGATAAATTCACTATCATTCTATTTAAACTGTCATGACTTGTAATTCTTCATATAAAGGTTGGTAATTGTTTTTTCCAAGGGCTAAATCAAAGGCACAGGGGTCTGGGGCTCTGTGCTGAGGTCTCTGAGCCCCCTGGGCAGGGGCTGGAGCCCTCCAGGGCAGCCAGAGGAATTTCCTGGGTTCTGACAGCTGCAGCTGCCTCGTTTCTCCTGGATGGATGGGGCCATTGGAGGAGGTTCAGGGCAGCAGAGGTCCCCAATAAATCCAGCAGCACGTGGGAAAATCCGCAAAGGCTGAAAACGCTGCACGGCTCATCGGCCGYGATGGAGCCACTGTCCTTCAGCAGCCACCCTGGAGTGCCAAAAAAGCTTTAGTGGGATTTTTGATGAATTTCCACAAAGGTCTGAGCTCTCCTGGCTGGGTTCGACAAGACAGGCGTCTGCTAAGGAAGGCAGAAATGGAAAAATGTAAACCCCCTCCCTCTGGATGGTAAGAATTTTGAAATTAAGGGGCTCTCAGGCAAAGATATGGGAGTAGGAATAACAGGTTTTTGTTAGGAAATAAAATGAAATAAAATAAAATGAAATGAAATGAAATAAAATAAAATAAAATAAAATAAAATAATAAAATAAAACTTATAAAATAAAATAAAACTTATAAAATAAAATAAAACAAAAATTATAAATTTTTTAAAATTAATTTAAAATAAAATAAATGCAAAACAACACTGACAGAGTCAGAACACGACCTGACACCCTGTGGGTCAGGGTGGTGGCAGCAGTGCCATTAAATGGTGGCTGGAGTTTTTTTTGGAGGTTTTTTTTTGACAAATGTGGTTTTATTGAAGCAGTGATCCTGTACAAGGGGGGAGTTTTCCTCTGGAAAAACTGGTTTTTCTAAAGGTCCAGGGTGCTGGAGATGGGCCTGGGCTCCCTCTGGCAATGCAGGGCAGCAGAAAGCTGCTCCTCCTGGCATGCAGGGGCAAAGGCTGCTGTGGTGTCCCAAACCTCAGATTGTATCCAGGTAGGAATGCTTGGCTCTCCCCTGGGCAGAGCATCTCCCATGGGATGCTGGAATTTGATCAGCCATGCAGGGACACTCAATGACCCATGAACACAAGGTAATTAATAATTAATAGCTCATTAACAGCTAGATATCTCCTGGAGGGAGGATTGGTTGTGGAAGAGATAAAGAGAATTGCCCAATGAACAGCAGATAACTGGCCACCTGGTTTTACAGTGTTAAATATTGAAAATTTTAATCAACAACAGCTAACTGACCCGCCATGTTTTAGCAGTGTTAATTTTTAGCAATTAACAGCAGATAACTGCCCCCCTGGTTTTAACAGTGTTGATTTTAATTAATGGCAGCTAACTGCCCCGCCATGTTTAACAGTGTTATTTTGACTATGAACAGCAGATAAATGCCCACCTGGTTTTAACAGATGGAAATAGAACACGGAATTATTATGAAACCCAGGACACCCCACTAAGTCTCAGGGAAATCAGACACCAGGAACTGCCAGGAGATGAACTCATTTCTGCTCGGGGACCTTGGTGACACCCCCAGCTCTGAATTGTCCCGCTCCAGCCCCTCCCCACGTGTCCAAATCCCACCTTTGTGGCCAAGAAAAGCAGGAGTGGCTTCTGCTGGGGTGTTGCTGTGGTCAGGGGGGTCTGGGAGTGACCACCTGCGGGCTGAGGAGGGCTGAGAGGGGGAAATGGATTTGTAGGGAATGTTTAAAGTTTGATGGGAGGTTTATGTAGTGTGTAAATTTTGAGATAAGGGATGGATGTTGTGATGAGCTCTCCTGCATGTTAAGGTCTCCTGGATGTTGAGGCCTCCTGGATGTTGTGATGAGGTCTCCCAAATGTTGGGGTCTCCTGGACGTTGAGGTCTCCTGGACGTTGTGGTCTCCTGCATGATGTATTGAGGTCTCCTGGATTTGGTCATGAGGTCTCCTGGATGTTGTGATGAGGTCTCCCAAATGTTGAGGTCTCCTGGACCTTGTGATGAGGTCTTCCAAATGTTGACATCTCCAGGATGTTGTGGTCTCCTGGATGTTGTGGTCTCCTGGACGTTGTGGTCTCCTGGATGTTGTAATGAAGTCTCCTGGGTATTGAGGTCTCCTGGACGTTGTGACAAGATCTCCTGGATGTTGAGGTCTCCTGGACGTTGTGATGAGGTCTCCCAAATGTTGACATCTCCAGGACGTTGTGGTCTCCTGGATGTTGTGGTCTCCTGGATGTTGTAATGAAGTCTCCTGGATATTGAGGTCTCCTGGACGTTGTGAGAAGATCTCCTGGGTGCTGAGGTCTCCTGGATGTTGTGATGAAGTCTCCTGCATGTTCTGGTCTCCTGAACATTGTGATGAGGTCTCTGGGATGTTGTAACAAGGTCTCCTGGATGTTGAGATCTCCTGGATATTGTGATGAGGTCTCCTGGATGTTCTGGTCTCCTGGACATTGTGATGAGGTCCCCCAAATGTTGAGGTCTCCAAGATGTTGTGGTCTCCTGGATGTTGTGATGAGGTCTCCTGGATTTTGTAATGAGGTCTTCTGGATGTTGAGTTCTCCTGGACGTTGTGGTCTCCTGGACGTTGTGGTCTCCTGGATGCTGTGTTCTCCTGGATGCTGTGTTCTCCTGGACATTGTGGTTTCCTGGACATTGTGGTCTCCTGGATGTTGAATTCTCCTGGACGTTGTGGTCTCCTGGATGTTGAGTTCTCCTGGACATTGTGGTCTCCTGGATGTTGAGTTCTCCTGGACATTGTGGTCTCCTGGATGCTGTGTTCTCCTGGATGCTGTGGTCTCCTGGACGTTGTCACAAGGTTAATCTGTCATGGGGGTTCAGGAGCTCCTCCCTTTAGCTCCRTGCTGTGGCTCCTCCACAGGAGCACCAGGATTCCAGAGCATCCCTCAGGACAGCTCTGCCGTGGCCAGAGKCTCCTAATTATCCCTGTCTGCAATAATTAATTGTYACCARCCCAGAGCACTGAGTGCCGCCTCCACGCCTTCCTYGGACACCTCCAGGTGGTTTGGGGGAGCTTGGTGACCCCAAACCCCCTCTGGGCACCCCTTCCAAGCCCTGACCACCCTTCCCACATCAAAATTCCTCCCGATGTCCAACCTGAGGCCGTTTCTCCTCCTGTGGAGCTTTGAAGCACAAAAACCAGGCTGGAGCCTGCCAGAGCCGAGGTCTGGTGAGGACCCAGAGCTGGAGCCAGACAAAGAATTTGGATCCATCTGCTGCTGAAGTCATCTCCTCACGCCACGGCGGAGGCAGGGAGCTGGGACAGCCTTTGAATGGCTGCTGCTGCTGCCGCAGTGATAAATTAGATCACTTTGAGAGCACTTTAGGGCTGGACGGAAAATTCAGTTGCTCTGCTGCCAATTTCATCCTGTAAGTGGAATTAATGCCTTGCTTCAGCTGCACTCTCCAGCCATGAGCAAAGCCCCCGTGCTGCGTCTCCAAGGGATTTGGCTCTCYGGGAGCTGCGTGTGGCTCAACCAGCAGGGAGCAAACGGGGGAGGAACCACAGCAGCAGGAGCCCATTTTGGGCCTTTGAGCCTCAGACAAGTTCGATTTGGGCTGAAAAAAATCAGATTTAAGGGCACCTGGAAGGCAGGGCTTGTGTTTGGGTTCTTTCCTAGGAGGTGGTGGAGAGGAACYGCCTGGGAAGGTTTGAATAGTTGAAGGCGAGACAAGTATTGAAATCCACTGAATTTTCTGCAGATGGGAGGGGCCCAGAAGGATCATCATCAACCTCTGCCCTGCACAAGCATCCAAAATCCCACCCTGTGCTGGGAGCGTTGTCCAAGCTCTCCTGGAGCTCTGGCAGTTTGGAGCTGTGACCATTCCCTGGTCAGTGCCAGCACCTTCTGCGGGAAGAATTTTTCCCAAAATCCAACCTGAACCCCCCTTGGCAGCAGCTCCAGACATTCCCTGGGTCCTGTCGCTGTCACAGAGCGCAGAGCTGACCCTCAGGAAAGCTGAGTCTCCCCCTCAGTGTCTTCTCCAGCTGAACAAACCAAATGCCTCAGCCCACTCCCAGCCCTCTCCCTTCCAGGCCTTCCCCATTTTTCATGGCCTGCTGCTCCATCAGGAGGGAGGAGAGAGTTTGGTGGGATTTGTAAAGCTCACAATTAACACTTAATGGGGGAAAAAAAAACCCAACCCAACCCCTCTCTGTGCCTCCAAATGCCACCAGATCTGGATGGGGTTCAACCTGCTGCCCTGCAATGCTCAGGAGACCTGGGGCTGGGAGGAGAGCTCAGCTTTGGAGCAGAGCAGCAGGATGGCCCCAGGGAGGTGGCACCACCACGCTCAGGACAGGATTTGAACCAGGTGGAGCAGTYATCTTCTGTTCATGGGGCAGTTTTCTTTATSTCTTCCACAAAAAAAATCCTCCCTCCATGAGATCTCTTCTGTTCATGGGCCATTCATGATGCAGGAGGAGTTSAGGTCAGCAGAGCTGGTGTTCCAGGCATGGGGACACCTTTGGGGACCACAGGACTGTGCTGGAGCACCAGAAATCCATCCCCACCCTGAGACTGGGGAAAAGMAGGAAGGGACATGGAGTTCCTGAAGGATGAGACTGGGGAAGCCAGCACGGATTTGTCTGTCTGTCTGTCCCTCTGTCTTGGGGATGTGCTGTTCCCTGCAAGATGCAAGAACAGAAATTCCCAGCTGAAGCACGAAATGTTTGTGAAATTGCATTAGGAAGTGGCTCTAAGAGCCTGCTTTAATCAATCTTTTTTTTTTTTAATTTCCCATTTCCCAGAGCTGGCCTGGCCCTGGTGCAGATGGTCAGGGCTGGGGAGTCTGGAGTGGAAGAGGGTGGAGAGTGGGAAAAGCTCTTTTTTTTTTGTTGGCAAATATTCCTGCTTGGTGAAGGTCCCAGGATAATTCCTGCTGGAATTGCAGGCTCAGGGGGTGTTACCTGGACAGGGACAAGGTGCTGCTGTGTCCCCTTTTCCTGGTGCTGGCATGTCTGAGACAAAAACTTGGAATTTTTAATTTTTTAGGTTGAAAAATGTTGGAACCCTGGATGCTGAGAAKTTKAGATTTTTCTGTGCTGACAGGCACTGACCCCCAAGAGAACTCTGCATCTGACCTGAGAAATCTTCCAAAATTGAATGATAGCACTGGGATTATGGGTGTGCAGTTTGATTAGAAGCATGTAATATCACAGGGTGGAAAATTTAGAGTTTAAGGGTTTAGAATATAGAAATATATATAAAGCAAGATGGAGATTTTAGGGCGGTGGCTGGTCCTTCTCCTTCTTCTTCTTCTTCTTCTTCTTCTTCTTCTCATTCTTTTTAACCTTCTTATTTTTCACCTTCTCCTTCTTCTTCTCCTTCTTCTTCACCTTCTCCTTCTCCACCTCCTCCCCCTCCTTTTTCTCCTTCTCCTTCTCCACCTCCTTCTCCTCCTTTTTCTCCTCCTTCTCCATGGGTTTAGGAGTTATTATGTAATTAGATTAAAAAGTCTGGCATTACAGGCCACAGGTAGTTAGTAATTGGGTCAAAAGTAAAAATAATTTAGGTGTCATTTCTTAATTAAACAGTTTATCCTTAAAAGGCCTTGGAGAGAGAGAGAGATAAGGCTCCATTTTTTAGTTTGTTAGAGTGAAGTGATGTAGAACTCACAGTTTGTAAGACTGTAATATAAATAAGAGCAACAAAACATCAAAACATCTGAGTCCAAATGAGAAATACCATCTCACACATTTAATCCTCGACAAAAAAGAAGCAAAGCCTCCGCAGAAAAAGACCTCTGAGATCATCCTGGGATGAAATAGAGCWGCAGGGAGTTTTGTGCCTCTGTTTCCTGCTTTGCACTTGGATTGTGCTGCTGTTTTCCTGGAAAAACTCAGGGTTTGTTTGCAGCTTTCCTGGGAGCTCTG
>NDFG01000415.1:79774-90984 GCA_002167245.1 Sporophila hypoxantha | reverse complement strand
TTTTCCCATTTTCCCTGGAATTTCTCCTCTTTTCCCACTTTTTCCCCTCCTTTTTTAATTTCCTTCCTTTCCCAAAAATTCCCTTTTTTTTTCCTGATGTTTTTCCATTTTTCCTCATTTTTTTTCAAATATTTCCTGATTTTTTTTTCATTTTTTTCCTAATTTTTCCTGATTTCTTTCCTAATTTTTCCTGATTTTTTTCCTAATTTTTCCTGATTTTTTATCAAATTTTTCCCTTCTTTTTTTTTGTTTTTTTTTCCTGATTATTTTTTCAAATTTGCCTGATTTTTTCCTTTTTTTCCCTTTTTTTTTCTCCAATTTTTTCCACATTTTCCCTGATTTCTTTTTATTTTTCCCCTGATTTCTTTTTATTCTGTTCCTCGTTCTTTTTTCCTTTTTTTTTCCTGATTTTTTCCAAAATTTTCCTCTTTTTTATTTGCCTGGGTTTTTTTCAATTTTTTCTGATTTTTTTTCAATTTTTCTGATTTTTTTTTTCAGTTTTTCCTGATTTTTTTCCTGCTTTTTTTTCAAATTTTCCTGATATTTTTCCTTGATTATTTTTCAGATTTTTCCCTGATTTATTCTTAATTTTCTTTGGTTTTTCTCTTTTTACTTTTTCCTTTCCCCCCATTCTTAAAATTTTCCCATTTTTCCCCAATTTTCCTTATTTTTCCTTTTTCCTCATTTTTCCTCATTTTCCCTCTTTTCTCCTCCTTTTTTTCCCCATTCTTTATCTTTCTTTTCCCCTTTAATTTCATTTTTATTTTCCCTTTAAATTCCTTTTTTATTTCCTCTCTTTTCCCTTTTTTAATTGGAATTTCTCCTTCAAAATTCCCTTTTTTCCCCCATTTTTTCTCCATTTTTTCCCCATTTTCCCCCCATTTTTTATGAATTTCTTATTCTAAAAATTTTTTTAATTTTCCCCCCTTTTCCCCTCCCTCCCCTCCCCCTTTTCCCCCCAAAATCGCTGCCATGCCCGGAATATTTTTTTTAATAATTCCCATTTTCCCCCCATTTTTTCCCATTTTAATTCACATTTTTTTTACTTTTTCTCGATCCTTTTTTACCCAAAATCCCGGGAATTCTCCCCGTTTCCCCCTCCCCCCCCTCCCCCCCGGGGTTGGATTAATTATTAATAATTAATTAATTTTATTTGGGTTGGGTTTTTTTCCCCGCCGGGGTTTCGCCGATCGTGGAATAAAAAACGCTGCGAGTTTGGTTTTGTATAAAAAAACGCCAAAAAAACAACAAAAAAAAAAAAAAAAAAGAATTTTTCAGGTTTTTTTATCTCAAAAATCCCCAAAAATTTAAAGGGGAGGAGGAGGGGGGGAAAATGGGGGGAAATGGGAATTAAAATTAAAAATATTTGAATTAAAATGGGAATTGAAAAGAGTTGAAATCCCCAGAAATTGGGATTTTAGGGGGAAATTGAGAGAAATTGGGCATTTTAAATTCAAATTTTGGGAATTGACAAAAAATTGGGAATTTAAATTTAAAATAATTTAATTAAAATAGGAATTTAAGGGAGTTGAAATCCCCAGAAATTTGAATTTGAAGTGAAAAATTAAAGAGAAATTGGGAATTTAAAATTCAATTTTTGGAAGGTTAGAGTGGGAATTGAAAGAATTTAGGAATTTCAAATTCAATTTTTAAGTGGAAATTGACAGAAATTGAAATTTTTATGTTGAAATTGACAGAAATCGGGAATTTTAAATCCAAATTTTGAAGGTTTAAGTTGAAATGTACAAAAATTGGGAATTTAAAATTCGATTTTTAAGTGGAAATTGACAGACATTGAAATTTTAAGTAGAAATTTGGAGAAATTGGGAATTTTAAATTTTCAAGTTTTGAGTTGAAATTGACAGAAATGAAGAATTTAAAATTCAGTTCTTGAAGTGGAAATTGACAGAAATTGGGACAAAGTTGAAGTTTTGAAGTTTTAAAATCGAAATTGAAATTTAGTATTTTTTCCAGTCTTAAAAATTCAAAATTTTGACCTGAAATGGACAAAAATTGAATTTTTAAAAGGGGAAGTTTGGGAATGTTTAAGTCCAAATTGACAGGAATTAAGATTTCAAGTTAAATTGAATTTTTTAAAATTTTAAGTATTTGAATTAAAATTAAAATGAGAGATTTGAGATTTCCATCTAAATTTAATTTGGGAGTTAAAAATTTTAATTTGTGGAAAGGAGGAAAAAAGAGGAAAATTGGGGGGAAATAGAATAATAAGTAAGAAAAGGCTGAAAAAAAAGAGTTAAAAATGGGCAAAAATCTAAAATTCAGGAAAAGGAGGGAAAAATAGAAATGAAAATGGGGGGAAAGGTTAAAAAATAGAAAAAAAAAAAAAGTCAAAAAATTAAAAATAAATTAAAATTCTGAGGATTAAAGGGCCCCGGAAGACACGAAAGCGACAAAAAAAGTGAAAACTAAAAAGGAGCAAAGGGGGAAAAGCCAAAAAACGCCACAAAAAGTTTTTAAAAAGGAGAAAAAATTTAAAAATCCCAAAAATGCCCCAATTGCGCCCCTAAAGCTCCGCCCCCTTGGGCTGCTCCGGGCCACGCCCCTCGCGCGGTCATTGGCTGCTCATACAAGGCTCCGCCCCCTTTTCCCGCTGTCCAATCAGCGCTCGGGGGCGTGGCCAGCGCGGTTTGAGGCGGAAGCGGCTCTGGCGGGGGGGGGAGGGGGCGGTGACAGCGCCGCGATCGCGACAGAAGCGACAGAAAAACCCCCCGGGACCCCCCCGCTGTCGCGACAGGTCGGTGATGGCGGCGGGAGCCCCGCGATGTCGCGATAGAGGCGGCGGCGACAGCCCCGGGAGCGGAGGGGGACGGAGCAATGTCGCGATAGAGGCGGGGCGGGGGGAGGGGACACACGGCGGGGATGTCGCGATAGGGGCGGGGTTGGGAGAGCGCCGCAGCGGGGACAAGGGCAGCGCAATGTCGCGACAGCGCCGGACGGGGAGGGAGACGGCGACAAAGGACGGGGACGCGTCAATGTCGTGATACCGCGCTGTGACAAGGACACCGTGACAGCGACACCTCCTTGGGGACAGGGACACCCCGATGTCGTGACATGTCGTGACAAGGACACCGTGACAGGGACACCTCAGGGACAGGGACACTCTTGGGGACAGGGTCACCCCCGTGTCGTGACATGTCGTGACAAGGACACGGTGACAGGGACACTCTTGGGGACAGGGACATCCCTGTGTCGTGACACCTCGTGACAAGGACACCGTGACAGCGACACCTCCCTGGGGACAGGGACACCTCGGTGTCGTGACATGTCGTGACAAGGACACGGTGACAGGGACACTCCCTGTCGTGACACACCCTTGGGGACAGGGACACCATGACAGGGACACCCCAATGTCGTGACATGTCGTGACAAGGACACGGTGACAGGGACACCTCAGGGACAGGGACACTCTTGGGCACAGGGACACCCCCTGATGTGGCAGTGCCACCCTGGGGCTGGGGACACCGGGACAGTGGGGACACCCAGGGGGTGGTGACACCTCTGACAGTGTCACCCTGGGGGTGCCACCAGGAGCATGGTGACACTCAGGGCATGGTGACACCCAGACAGTGGTGACATCCAGGGGGTGGTGACACTTCTGACAGTGCCACCCTGTCAGTGCCACCTGGGCCATGGTGACACTCAGGGCGTGGTGGACACCCAAAGGGATGGTGACACCAGACAGTGGTGACACTCCCAGGGGAATGGTGACTCCAAGGAACGGTGACAGCCCTGATGGTGCCACCCTGGGGGTGCCTACACCTCTGGTTGGGTGCAACCAGAGGCATGGTGACACTCAGGGCCTGGTGACATTCAGGGGTGGTGACACTCCTGACAGTGGCCACCGTGGGAATGGTGACAACCTCTGGACAGTGCCACCCTGACGTTGCCACCCTCGGGTGGGACACGCCAGGAGGGTGGTGACATCCTCTGACAGTGTCCACCCTGGGGGGTGCACCAGGGGGCATGGTGAACAAACCGGGACACATGGTGGCACCCAGACAGTGGTGCATCCAGGGAGGGTGACACTCCTGACAGGGCACCGTGGGGATGGTGACATCCAGGAAACGGTGAACCCTGGACGTGCCACGCCTGACGGCTGCCAACCAGGGGCATGGTGACACTTCAGGGCATGGTGACAAATGGTGACACCAGGACAATGGTGGCAACCCAGACAGTGGTGACATTCCAGGGGGTGGTGACATCCAAGGAACGCGGGACAATCTGGGGTGGTGGACACCAGGACACATTGGTGGGCATCCAAGGAACAGGTGACACCCCAAGAAGTGCCACCCTGACAGTGCGCCACCCGGGCCATGGTGACACTCAAGGGCTATGGTGACATCCAGGGGGCGGTGACACCCCTGACAGCTGTCACAGCTGGGCGTGGTGGCGAGCGGAATGGTGACACCCGGAAGTGGTGACATCCAGGGGGAGGGTGACACCCGGGACAGTGGTGACACTCGTGGGGTGACATCCTGGGAATGGGACACCCCAAGGAACGGGGACGTTCTGGGGGTGTGACACCAGGACATTAGGTGCCACCCAAGGAATGGTGACACCCAGACGATGGTGACATCCGAGGGGGTGGTGACACCCGGGACAATGGTGACACTCTGGGGGGTGACATCCGGGGGGTGGTGACACCTCAGAACGATGGTGACAGACTCACCAGGGATGCTGAACATCAAGACGAAAGACCCGCTGGGGGATGCCCCGCTACCGGGGTGCCACAGGGCATGCGGACTCAGGGCACTGGTGACCAATCTATGGTGTGACACCAGGACGAATGGGTGGCACACACAGATCAGTGGTGACATCCAGGGGGTGGTGACACTTTTGGACAGTGCCACCCTGTCAGGTGCCACCTGGGCCAGGTGAACACTCAGGGCGTGGTGACACCCAGACAGTGGTGACATCCAGGGGAGGGTGACACCCGGACAATGGTGACACTCTGGGGGTGACATCCTGGGAATGGGGACACCCAAGGAATGGTGCCACCCAGACAATGGTGACATCCAGGGGGTGGTGACATCCAAGGAACGGTGACACCCCTGACAGTGCCACCAGGGGCATGGTGACACTCAGGACGTGGTGACATCCAGGGGGTGGTGACACCGCTGACAGTGCCACCCAGACGATGGTGACATCCAGGGGGTGGTGCCACCCAAGGAACGGGGACGTTCTGGGGGTGGTGACACCCAGTGGTGACACCCTGCAGATGGTGACACTCCTGGTGGTGCCACCCAGACAATGGGGACACTCAGGGGATGGTGCCACCCTAGGGGTGGTGACACCGGGACAGCGGTGACACCCAGGCGATGGTGACACTCCTGACGGTGCCATCCAGACGGTGCCACCCTGGAGGTGGTGACAGTCCTGGCGGTGCCACCTTGGGGATAGTGACACCCAAGGAACTGGGACAATTTGGGGGTGGTGGTGACATCCAGGGGGTGGTGACATCCAAGGAACGGGGACACTCTGGGGGTGGTGGTGACACCCTGGGGGTGGTGGCACCCGGGAATTGGGACAGGTGGTGGCACATCCCGGGAACGGCGCCTCGGTGGCCTTGGGGACAAGGTGGGGACTTTGGGGACACTGAGGGGACACTGAGGGGACACTCTGGGGGCTTTGGGGACAATGGGGACACTGTGGGGACCATAGGGACAAGGTGGGGACAATGGGGACACTTTGGGGACACCCCATGGAATTTGGGGACACTCTGGGGACAATGGGGACAGTGTGGGTACAATGGGGACACCAAGGGGACTTTGGGGACAATGGGGACACTGTGGAGACCGTGGGGACATTTTGGGGGCTTTGGGGACAATGGGGACAGTGTGGAGGCCGTGGGGACAAGGTGGGGACAATGGGGACACTTTGGGGACACCCCGGGGGCTTTGGGGACACTCTGGGGACAATGGGGACAGTGTGGAGGCCGTGGGGACACTGTGGAGGCCGTGGGGACAAGGTGGGGACATTTGGGGGGCTTTGGGGACAATGGGGACAAGGTGAGGACACTGCAATGGGGGCAATGGGGACACTCTGGGGACAGGGCCACCACGGGGCAGGGACGCTCTGGGGACATGGGACATTGGTGACGAGGCCACCCTGCCATAGGGGACACCTTGGGGGTGGGACACGCAGGTGTCCCTGCAGTGTCCCCATGGCCCTGTCCTTGATCCCCAGCTGTCCCCACTGTCCCCATGTCCCTCAGTCCCCAGCTGTCCCCATGCCGATGTCCCCATGTCCCCCCAAGGTGTCCCCTGGTGTCCCCATGTCCCTGTCCCTGGGTCTCCATGCCGATGTCCCCATGTCCCTGTGTCCCTCCAGCTGTCCCCATGTCCCCATGTCCAGGTGTCCCCATGTCCCTCTGTCCCCAGATGTCCCCATGTCCCCCCAGGTGTCCCCATGCCGCACCGCCTGCTCTCGCTGCTCCTGGCCCCCACTGTCCCCATGTCCCTCTGTCCCCCTGTCCCCAGGTGTCCCCATGTCCCTCTGTCCCCATGTCCCCATGTCCTCATGTCCCCATGTCCCCCAGCTGTCCCCCTGTCCCCAGGTGTCCCCATGTCCCCCCAGCTGTCCCCATGTCCATGTTCCCCATGTCCCCCTGTCCCCCCAGGTGTCCCCATGCCGCGCCGCCTGCTCTCGCTCCTCCTGGCCCCCACTGTCCCTCTGTCCCCAGCTGTCCCCATGTCCCTCCATGTGTCCCCATGTCCCTCTGTCCCTCTGTCCCCAGGTGTCCCCCTGTCCCCAGCTGTCCCCAGGTGTCCCCATGTCCCCATGTCCCCCAGATGTCCCCATGTCCCCCCAGGTGTCCCCATGCCGTGCCGCCTGCTCTCGCTGCTCCTGGCCCCCACTGTCCTCATGTCCCTCTGTCCCCCTGTCCCCAGGTGTCCCTCTGTCCCCAGGTGTCCCCGTGTCCCCCAGCTGTCCCCATGTCCCCATGTCTGCAGGTGTCCCCATGTCCAGCTGTCCCCATGTCCCATGTCCCCCTGTCCCCAGGTGTCCCCATGTCCCTCTGTCCCCATGTCCCCCCAGCTGTCCCCATGTCCCCATGTCCCCCCAGGTGTCCCCATGCCGCGCCGCCTGCTCTTGCTGCTCCTGGCCCCCACTGTCCCCATGTCCCATGTCTCCCTGTCCCCATGTCCCCCCAGGTGTCCCCACTGTCCCCATGCCGCGCCGCCTGCTCTCGCTGCTCCTGGCCCCCACGCGTGTCCTGCTGTTCCCATGTCCCCATGTCCCCCCAGGTGTCCCCATGCCCCTCTGTCCCCAGGTGTCCCCATGTCCGTGTCCCTCTGTCCCTCTGTCCCCATGTCCCCCAGCTGTCCCCATGTCCCCCAGCTGTCCCCATGTCCCCCCAGGTGTCCCCACTGTCCCCATGCCGCGCCGCCTGCTCTCGCTGCTCCTGGCCCCCACGCGTGCCCTGCTGTCCCTGCGGGCGCTGCTGTTCCGCGCTGCGCTCGCGGCGGCCGCGCTGCTCTCGGCCGCGGCCTTCGCGCTCTGGGCGGCGGCGCTGCTGCTGCGCCGCGGGCCCCGCAGCGCCCTCTGCCGGCGGCGGCGGGAGCGGCCCCCGCCCGGGCTGCGGGACGGCGCCTTCGGGAGCACGGCACCTGCGGTCCAAGGTGCGGGGGCACGGGGGGACAGGGGGGTCCTGGGGGGGTTTTGGGGGGTTTGGGGGGGTTTTGGGGGGCCCTGGGGCGAATTTGGGGGGTTTGGGATAGAACCTTCGGGAGAGGCACCGGCACCTGCGGCTCAAGGTGCGGGGGCAACGGGGGGACAGGGGGGTCCTGGGGGGATTTGGGGGGTTTTGGGGGGGGTCTGGAGAGGTTTTGGGGGGATTTGGGACGGCGCCTTGGGGAGCACGGCACCTGCGGCTCAAGGTTGCGGGGACACGGGGGGTTTGGGGGGTCCTGGAGGGGTTTTCGGGGGATTTTGGGGGATTTAGGGGTCCTGGAGGGGTTTTAGGGGGATTTGGGGGGATTTTGGGGGGTTTTTGGGGGGGTCCTGGAGGGATTTTGGGGGGTCCTGGGGGGGGTTTGGGGGGTTCTGAGGGGATTTGGGGGTTTTGGGGGAGTCCTGGAGAGGTTTGGGGGGTCCTGGGGGATTTTGGGGGGTCCTGGAGGGGTTTTGGGACGGCGCCTTCGGGGAGCACCGGCACCTGCGTGCTGAAGGTATGGCGGGCTCGGGGTTTGGGGGTCCTGGGGAGATTTTGGGGGTTTTGGGGGGGTCCTGGGGGTTTTGGGGCGATTTTGGGGGTCCTGGAGGGGATTTTGGGGGGTCCTGGAGGGGTTTTGGGGGGTCCTGGGAGGGGGTTTTTGGGGGGATTTTTGGGGAGGTTTTAGGGGGTTTTTGGGGTGTCTGAAGGGGATTTTGGGGGGGGATTTAGAGGAGGTTGGGCATTTTTGGAGGGATTTGGGGGTGTCCCCTGTGTCCCCCCCCCGTCCCTGTGTCACCCCCATGTCCCAATGTCCCCACCCAGCTTGTCCCGCAGGGCTCGGGGCTTGCGTCTCCATTACGTCACTGCGGGGTCCCCCCCGGGCCTCCCCTGATGCGCTGCTCCACGGCTTCCCCCAGAACTGGTCAGTTGTCCCCAAAAATGTCCCCCCAAGTGTCCCAAATGTCACCGAGGGTCCCCAAGGGTCCCCAGGTGTCTCCGCAGGTCTCGCATCGATCCCCCAAGGTGTCCCCTGACGCGTTCCCAGGTGTTTCCCATGATGTCCCCAAAGGGGTCACCAAGTGTCCCCCAGGGTCACCTGGCGTCCTCCGTGGGTCACACACAGCGTCCCCAAGGTGTCCCAAAGGTGTCCCCTAGTGTCCCCATATCCCCCAGCTGTCCCCCGGTGTCCCCAAGGTGTCCCCAGGGTCCCTCAGTGTCCCCAGCTGTCCCCAGCGCTGTCCCCACACCCCCGCTGGCCCCTGTCCCACTTGGTGCCCACCTGTCCGACATGGCCCCCAGCTGTCCCCCAGGTTGTCGCCCATACCTCCCCCTCCTCCCATCCCTAATTTGTCCCCAAGGTGTCACCCCTGTCCCCGGGTGTCCCCACACCCCCCCTGCCCCTGTCCCCCCGGTGTCCCCTCGCGGTGTCACCACTGTCCACGGCTTGTCCCCAGGTGGTCACCAGCGCTGTCCCCGATGTCCCGAGGTGTCCCCAAGGTGTCACCACTGTCCCGCGGTGTCCCCAGCTGTTCCCCCGCTGTCACCGCTATCCCCAAGCTGTCCCCCAGGTGTCCCCAAGGTGTCACCGCTGTCCCAGGTGTCCCCACACCCCCCCTGCCCCATCCCCCGCTGCAGCCGCTGTCCCAGCTGTTCTCGCATGTCCCCCACTGTTCCCCAGGTGTCCGCCCGGTTCACCGCGTGCCTCCCATCCCCCCGCGGTGTCACGGGCTGTCCCAGCTGTCCCCAGGTGTTCCACTGCTGTCCCCAGGGTCCCCAGGTGTCACCGCTGTCCCCGGGTGTCCCGGGTGTCCCCACACCCCCCCTGCCCCCCATGCCCCCGCTGTCCCCAGGGTCTTCACGCACTGTCCCCATGGTCCCCGTGTCCCCGCTGCCCCCGCTGTCCCGCTGTCCCCTTCCGCTGTCCGCTGCCGCAAGCTTGTCCCCAATGTGGTCCCGCGCTGTCCGCCGCTGTGTCCCCGCCGTGCCCAGGTTCTGCTGGCGCCACCTGCTGGCGGAGCTGAGCGCGCGGTTCCGCGTGGTGGCGCTGGACCTGCGCGGCTGCGGCGACTCGGAGAAGCCGCGGGGCCGCGGCAGCTACCGGCTGGAGCTGCTGCTCGGCGACATCCGCGACGTCATCGAGGCGCTGGGGACACCGGCGGCCGCGCCGCGCTGCGTCCTGGTGGGGCACGACTGGGGAGGGCTCCTGGCCTGGGAGCTGGCAGCGAGCCACCCGCGSCTGGTGGAGAAGCTGGTGGTGATGGACGCGCCCCACCGGGGCGTGATGGCAGGTGACAGTGGGGACAGCGGGGACACCAGGGACAGTGGGGACACGAGGGGATGTTTGGGACACTGGGGACATTGGGGACATTGGGGTGGTGATGGACGCGCCCCACAGGGGGGTGATGGCAGGTGACACAGCGGGGACAGCGGGGACACCAGGGACAGTGGGGACACGAGGGGATGTTGGGGACATTGGGGTGGTGATGGACGCGCCCCACAGGCACGTGATGGCAGGTGACACAGAGGGGACAGCAGGGACAGCAGGGGATGTTGGGGACCTTGGGGACACTGGGGACATTCGGGGTATTGGGGATGTTGGGGACAGTGGTGACAGTGGGGACAGGAGGGACATCGGGGGCATTGGGGACAGAGGGGACATGAGGGAATGTTGGGGATGTTGGGGACGTTGGGGACAGCGGGGACAGTGGGGACACGAGGGGATATTGAGGGGATTGGGGATGTTGGGGACACTTGGGAATGTTGGGGACACTGGGGACATTGAGGACATCGGGGACAGTGGGGGAGACTGGGGACATTGGGGGCATTTGGGACACTGGAGACATGAGGGACGCTTAGGGATGTTGGGGACAGTGGGGACATCGGGGACATTGAGGACATTGGGGACCTGGGGACTTTGGGGACGTTGGGACACTGGGGGGATTGGGGACATTGGGGGGCCCTGTCTCTGTCCCTGTCCCCATGGTGGCCCTGTCCCCACGGTGTCCCCACGGTGTCCCCATGGTGGCCCTGTCCCCACGGTGTCCCCTCCCTGTCCCCGTGCCAGCTTTCACCGCCCGCCACCCGTCGCAGCTGCTGCGCTCCTGTTACGTGTTCCTGTTCCAGCTGCCCTGGCTGCCCGAGCTGCTGCTGTCCCTGGCCGACTTCCAGGTCAGACTGTCACCTCTGTCACCTCCCTGTCCCCTCTGTCCTTTCCCTGTCCCTTCTATCCCCTCCTTGTCCCATCTGTCACTTCTCTGTCCCTTCTGTGTCACCTCTGTCACCTCCCTGTCCCCTCTGTGCCCCTTCTGTCCCCTCCATCCCCTCTCTGTCCCCTCTGTCACCTCCATTCCCTCCCTGTCCCCCCTGTCCCCTCTCTGTCCCCCCTCTGTCCCCTCTGTCGCCTCCATTCCCTCCCTGTCCCCTCTGTCACCTCCCTGTCACCTCTGTGCCCCTTCTGTCCCCTCCATCCCCTCTCTGTCCCCTCCATCCCCTCCCTGTCCCCTCTGTCCCCTCCTTGTCCCCCTGTCCCCTC
>NDFG01000415.1:58943-75119 GCA_002167245.1 Sporophila hypoxantha | reverse complement strand
GATTAGACACTCGTTACAGGCTCTTCAGAAGACTTTATCGAATTCTCAAATTACTTTCAGTTATTAGCCAAGGTGGTGAAGCAAACATTCCATAATATATTCCTCAGTTCTTTGGAGAGCAGATTCAGCATAAAATTCGGATGATTGAAGGAACTCGAGCGTGAAGATTTTACTATTTCATGTGAAATAATTTGTTTTTGGGTATGCTTGTAAACATAAATGATCACTCATAGATTTCTAGTATATCTGTAGTCAAGAGAGTCTTCTTAGTATATAAGGTGAGAATTTGGACGAGCGCCTGAGTCATACCTCATTTTAAGCTACTGCGAGGATCACTAAACCTCTTCCTTCCGGGTGTTGTGTGGTGTGGAGTTGGCTCTCATCCTTTGCAAACATGATATGCACATTGGAGCAAGACTTGCTGTGCCGCGTAGAAATGCTTGTGAATGGGCTGTAAGATGTAATGGGGAACTTTAGATTGAGTCTTTCTTCGTCAATCCTCAGGCAGTTGTTTAGCAGATTTCATAAGTGCTTACGGAGTATTCCCACTGGGGCCCTACTCCTAGTAAATTGGAAACTGATGTGTGTTTCGGTGATATCTTTCTAGTCTCTCTATATAGCAATGGAAAACTTGCAGAGATCACTTCCACAATCACATAGGAGCGGCGTTCCTGATATTCAGGCCCCTTAGTTCCAGGATGAAAAGCTTCGTGTGTTCCCCTCCCGCCCCTAAAGTTGAAATACCCTTCTAGAACCTGAAAGAAAGGAGTACACAAGTTTAACAGAAGATACATGAGCAGGATGCAATTTACGATAGGGTATATGAGTGAGTAATGCTGTTTCAGAGTTAATCGATTTTCACTTGGCCATTGGTTGGGCTCTTACACCCTATGCATGCGGATTTCCTAGGATTTTTCGCTCTCATCATTTTAAATTTGATTTGGTTAACACCCAGCTTGGTGTGGTGGATAGGGAAAAAATAGAGGTTGCCATTCAGGGGGAATTCTTGCCTCTAATGATTTTCACTCTGAAGAAAGAGACAAGGGTAAAGCTAAAAAGCAGCAGCTGACTTTCTGCTCCAAAATACAGTGCTTTGAATTGTGCACAAAGGTTTGATCTCATTTTTTTATACCGCAGCAATTTTTAAAAAAGATTAGGAAAAAAACACCCAATGTTAACACTAATAACGCAGAATCATCAGCACCAGGAATTTTTGAATCTGAGGAAATCTTTTTAATGATAGTGTAACTGGGAAAACATATTGTGAAGTGTTAAAGGCATTCCAGAAAATGGCTTTTCTCTGTGCAATGACAATAGCCCATAGTACTTTTTAAAATGACAGACCAGTTCTTGTAGCTGGAAATTTACTGTTGTAGGATTAGCTTTACCTTTCTAGGAATTCACTGAATACCAGAAGGGGAATTAATGTTCTAAACTATGTGCCACTCAGTTCTCAGTGATTGATTTTAGTTTGTTCTTAAACAATATTAGCAAGTAGTACTGTGCTAATTTTTTAAATTTCACACGAATGAAAATTGCAGTGGCCTTGGAAAGGCACAGACTTCACATTTTTTACACCCACATCATCAGTTCTTTCCTCCCCTTGTGGCTGTGCTTCTCCCCCTGATTTCATTCCAGGTAAATTAAAAACCTGTGCACATGAATCTGCTGCAGCACACAACAGTCTAAAACACAGCTTGTCTTTTTCCAAGATGTTTCCACTTTACATATAAACACAATGTTGTTCTTGTGGACCCTATCTGATGCATACAAAATTCCATTTTTAGAATTGTTTAAGAGGACAGTCAATTTGCTCTCCTCGCTCGCGCCACTCGCCAATTACTTAAGTGGCTTAATACTTATATAGCCCATTTCTTCTTATTCTCATGAAACCTGACACCCAGTTTCCTTGTAGCAATAGCAGAGCTGGAGGACAGGGACAGTGCCTTTGCAACACACCATGCTGGGATGCTGGTTTTCTTTTTTAGTTCATCTCCTGCTGCGCCACTCAGGGAAGGAAAACTAGGGACCCTTCGATGAGATTCTGATCTGACAGACGCTCTTTCTGCCGATGTTCTCTTATACCTCAGAATACAGTATGTGTTCAAAATTACAGGTATGAACAGCTCTTTCATAAATGAAAGCCCAGAAATATTTAAGAAAATTTCTGCAAGCAAAAACTATCCAGTTAATTATTCTTCCCACTTTCTGCTTGTTCCATGAACTCTCCTATGCCTATTCAAAATTGCCAAAATGCTTAACCAATTCTGAACTCAATTGATGTCTGCACACACTGCTGGTTACGCTCCAGTATGTAAACTGCATCTTTCTTCCTTTGTTTGGAAGCGGTCACTATTAGTATTACTGTTACAAGAGGAAGAGCGTTATAGAACTCTATAAATTTGTATTATAAGTTAATTGTAAACTTAATAAAACCAATACATAGCCTTAGGCATTCTTTGAAAAGATACCTGTTATTTCCTTCTGGAGAGTTCACTGGCAAATTTTCACATATTTTTCATTGTTTTCAGCGATATTAAAAGATAAAAATTGCTCCTCCTCTCACAAAAATTTATGTTTTAAAGTATAGATTTTTTAATTCACCTCCGTAGGGTCCATAGGTTTTTTGTCCATCTAAATTGCCAGAAAAATTCTAATCATTAAAGCAACATGCATGGTCATAATACTTATCTCCTAGCAGAAAATCCTTGAGGCTTACTCTGAGGAAAGTATTTTTCTCGATTTGTTGGGCTTCCAAATCCCCACACAGAGTCCAATAGAAGCCTTGCAATGCCTCAAGTCTGCAGAGGGCTGCAAGTAAGTATTAAGCATACAAGAAGGCTTAAGAAAGAGACTGTCAACAATTTTCCTCTACAGACACCTAAATAGCTATCGCGACATTGAACAGAGCCTTTGTATAAAAATGTGCTCTTGATCCAGCATAGTAAAGAAAATCAATTCTCCGAATTTCATGCTATGGCCTATCATGAATTTCAGTGCCTCTGCTCCTCTTCACTAGATTTTTTCTCTGCTAGAATGCAGTTCCAGAATTATAGGCTTGGCCTTGCCCTCTTTAACATTTCATAATTTCAAGTCACTTAAGTTGACTTTCTTAGAGAAAACGACCAAGATCAGTTTTTGAAAGAATAATTGTCTTCCTTTCTCTCTCTTTTCCTCTGCCATAATAACCGATTATAAAAAGACTGAAAACAATGCCAGTTAGTCAGGAACAGGTGAAGTACATTAAGCTTAGAAAGCCTTGATCATGATTCCAGCTTCGATTCATTTTGAATTTTTGGAAATAACTCAAATTCAAAGGTCTGTACAATGAGCAAAAATGCTGCCTGCTTCTGGCCGACGACTTAAATCCATGTTAGCTGTTTGCTGCTTTTTCCTTTTTCTCTTTAAGCAAGTCAGATCTCCTTTGGATGAATCCTTTGTTTCTGTCCACCTGTCCAGTAGACTGGTGTTATATTACTTGCCGTTGGAGCACATCTCATTTTAAATAGAATTCACGGATTTTCTCTTTGGAAACAAGCCAGTAATAATGTCACTATGCAAGAATTAGACATCTCAGTCTTTCCTATGACAACTCCCAGCTTGAAGAGATGTTTCACAGGCATTATCTTTCGCTCTTTAATTTTCTTTACATTTCTTATAAAATAAAACAACCATCTGAGGAGTAAAGAGTTTTTATGAAATGAAAACTCTCAAATATTACTTTGGTAGCTGCCTGAACTGTAAACAAAACATAGAGAAAAATTTAAACTAGGGACTGATTATTTTTTTTGACGTGTGTAAGAACATCATTTTTAAAACAATATAAGTCTCCTTCTGCCATCCGGTATTATTTAACTACCGTGTAAATTACAAATATTTTTACTTTTTCTAGCAGAATATTTTTCTCTTCACCTCCCCACTCAGAGGAAAAGCTCTTGCAAGTTCTAGAGACTAATACGGAATGGTGCCTGTTTTAGGTGCTGATTGTTCTCACCAAAAAATATCTAAATTTGTGTCAGAATACCACTTAATCCACCCATTTGGATTTTATGGCCATGGTTCTATTGATGCTTCTTAACTGCCTTAGAATAAAGCTTTTTTAAAGCAAAAAAATTAAAGCATTTTCTTTTGTGAAATGATTAGTGATATAGTTGCAGCAAGATGGAACTTTTCTGAAATACAAGCTTCTCTTATGAACCTTCTGACTGTGATATTGTTCAGGAATTAAGTTTTCCTTTAGACTTTAACAAATGGTAAATCAATTTTTGTCTTCTTCATGAGGAAAAAGAAGGCCCTTGGGAGTCTACTTTTTGACTTTCAAACTCTAAATGCTTACATTTTTTTAGGACTTCTGAAGATAAATAGAATAAAATAACATTTCTTGCCCCTCAAAAGAAGACACTTTTCCCAGCTCCTTCACAACTCAGCTATTTACATTGCGTAATAATTTTTGGTAATAATAATGGGTAATTTTCAGCAGGTTTTTTTTCCAATACTTCTGGAAATTCATTTGTTCTTGGCTCTTTTTACATTTCTAATAATTTCATTAGGCCTTTCATTACTTCATGACTTGATTTAATTAGAATTACAATATGTATAATTTCACTTTTCTTTTTGCACTCTTTTTGAAATAGACCATTTCATTAGTCTTTACTGCATTTAAAGATTCAATCAAGATTGGCTGCCACTAATCATTTATTTATTGGGCACTCTGTACATTGAATGTCTGAGCGCAGGGGAGTGAGGCGCGATGTGGTGGAATAAGTTATCTGTCTTTCAGGTGTCTACATTGAATAAACCGCAGCCTCTGCCCCGTGGTTCAAATTCCATTATCATAAATGGCAACCTGCTAAATTGAATATTTTTAAAGAGCAATTGCTCTCCTTCAGGAAGTGCGTCACAGTGAGCAGTGAAATGAATCTCTCTGCCTCAGTCCAATGCCTGATTGGTTAGGGGTAGGATTTTCAGGAAGGTCCCTGTTGGCATTTGCGGGTTGTGCTGGGGTTAGCTTGAGACACCCAATGCCGTGCATGGCCTGCAGAGACTTGCAGCTCTCTGGGTGTGCATGTGAGGGATGGCACTTTGTGCAAATCTCAGGCTCCTGAACCAGGCTTTTCAGATGAGCTGGACCACACTGCTCAGTATTGCTGCCTGATACATCTGTTCATAAGGTATTTTGCTATTCTGAGGTATAAGCTTTTCTTTTGTTAAACAAGTTTTATCTTCTCCAAGTGGGAAAGATGTTGCTGACTTTAAAAGAGTTGTTATGAGTACTTGAGGAAGAAGCACATTGCTGAAGCATTTCTGTAATGTGGTTTCTTATGTTTGGCATAGGTTTATATTTCCCCAACTTCATGTTTCAAACTGAGGGACTGATTTTTTTGGCCTTTTTTAGTTTTTTTCGTTAGCACAAGCATTGAGGTACATTGACTAGATTTTTAGCAATACTTTGTACTTTATTTTGCTCTCTTAATCTATTTCTAAAGATTAGGTGATAAATTATTGAACAAAGCCAAGTAAATAAAAGCAAGTGCAAACTTTTCTAATGGATCCAGAAAGAAATTCTGATTTTATTCAGTTAGAATTGAAGTGAGGCTGTGATGTTTGAGTTAATGTAAAGATTTAATAAGGAACTTCTGTAAATGTTACTTTCAAAAGAAATATAAGATTTATAATGCTTATCAGATAAATCACCTTTTTTATTCTACGATGTGCATTGTTTCTTGGACTGTTACTGGATCCAAATTTGTATTTTGTTGTTGTCCAGAAATATAGTTCAAAAAACATTAATTTTATCAGCAGGAATTGTTTCAAGTTGCATTGCTTTCAGGTTAAAGACCATTATTATGTGTGGGTTTTTCTGTGTGGTTTGTCCCAATCAGATTGTTAAATGAGAATGGACAGAGGATAAAGCCATTTAGTTTTATCATTTTTAAACCAAAATAAAGCTGTCTGATTGAATGCCACAATAAAATATCACACAACTGCCAATGTTACTTTTAATTAGTAGGATTTACAGGGTGATTATATTCAGCGTATGGACTTGTGTTTGTGGCTAAAAATGAATGTTAATGATCTGTGTAGTGTTTAAAATACAGATACTGCATTGTTCAAAAACTGTTATAAAAATTGTAAAGACTCTTTTGTGCAAAATTCTTGAAGGAGAAATAAATGCAGCCGTTAATTTTCCAGAAAAAGGTTATTATCTTCTCAGTTATGTGTGCAGCAAAACTTTGTTCCAAATTCAAAGTGTTTGGCTATTTTTCAGGAGTTTATTTTCACATGGAGTTTCTTGATTCAGGTTTAGAAAATTTTTTGTACTGATTATTGCTTTCTGTTTGAGAGAGGATGAGTAAAATCAAGTAAATAAAATAGATGGAAACAAGTGGACATTTTGATTTCAAGTTCTTGAGAATTCTCTATGCTGATTTATATCTTGTGTATTCTACTTGTTTTATCCAAACTAAGGCCAGCTCTTTTCTGCTGAAATTAAATATAAATATCTTCATTCATTGTGCTGGGTTATGAGTTTCACATTCCATTTTCTGGTACTAACTCCATTTTGAAAAGCGTCACCAATACATTGTTTTCTACCAAAAAGCGAAATTAGCCAAGGAAAACGAATTACTTTTTCTATTATTATTTATTTTTAACAAGTGAACACAAGCATATTTTAAAATGCACATAATCATCATACAATAAAGTAGATACATAAAACTGATGATCATGGATATGATGAATATATAAATATAAAAAACTATGATTAAATATTACATTTACTTTCCTTCGAGAGAAATAATTCCATTTCAATTACTTGGTGTAAGTTCTTTCACTTTCTAATTTTCTAGAACAAATGAGTCATGGAGAACAGCAAATTGTTATTTCAAAAATAACAGTTATGTTATCTGATATTTAATAAGTCAAAAATTAAAAACATCCACTTACGAGGAAATTATAAAGATTTAGGAGAACAGTGATTGAATAGAGGCTGTTCTTAATAAGAATAGAGAGGAAAAAGGAGGACTCACTTCAGGTTTAGGCTTGCCTTGGAATCTACATCTCTCCAGTCAAAGGAATAAAGGAGAATCAAAAGTTCAGCTGTATTCATCTGTGCTCAAACAGTCATATTGGCAAATTTTTAAATATACCCATGATTTTTTAAGCATCAGAATATTCTCGAGCTTTGACGATACTGATTAATATCCGAGAATTATATTGTCACTATGGCAAGTTAATTTAAGAAAGGATAGCATTATTCAAAACTTCTCTGAGTCAGTTTTTGTCTGGTTCTCTTTAAACTTCAAATGCAACTTTAGAGAATTATCCAAGACCACTCAAGATGGAAAAGAAGAGAGTTGACAATGGATCTTATTGCAAATGTTTGCAATGTTTTTGCACGGTGATCCATTTGGGAGAGTAAATTGATATTTTGCAGAGACAAGGATTTGATAAAATTAAAGAACTAAAAGTCCAAACTTGAAAGTGGGAACTTTACTAAGGGAATTATGATGAATAAACATTTAGAGGGCAAATGAGGACAAGGGTCAAAATGGCTAAAAGGCTAAAGAAATGTGGATAAAAAGCTATATTTTGCAAAACTGGAAGACCTTGTATGGGAGGAAATCAAATCCAATGCAAGGTACAGGAGCCTACATTAAGAAACTGGAAGATAAGAGGCAGGAAGAGAAGGAATTGACTTAGCAAAGGATTAGCTTTAGATAGGGCTCACAACTGTAATTTCTACCTGTCAATGAAGTTTGATTTGCAAGCTCCCTAAGAGTTCAATTTGTCTATGACAACTTATTTCAGACATATTACTGTGAGAGAATAAGGACTTTTAATTATAAAGTTAGATGTTTGAGAGTTAGATTATTCTTCCTTCTTCTTGAAGAATTCTCTTGATTGTATTGAGACCTTTCACTAAATCAGTAATTACGTAGTTATTATTTGCTAGAATGAAGCAAAATAAAATCTTTTTAAAAAATCTGCATCCTGTAGAAGATTGAAGGAAGACAACTTTTCGTCAACATAATTAGACAGCAGTAATTGCACCTTTGAGTTAGAGGACTTGTAGAAGTAGAAAAGATTACAATGTTCAGAGTGTGAAAGACAACAAAACTGAGAAATGGAGTTTAGTAGCAACTGTTGCCTCTATGAGAAAGAAAAAAAAAGAAAAGATTTGCCCTAATCTTTCCTTTTCTTTAGAAAAAAAGATTAAACCAAGACTTGGTTACTTTATCAACTGTGAATATTTATCCTTTATGGGAAGAATTCCAGTCACCTACTATGCATGTCCTGCTAAATTATCATTCCTTCCAGTGCATACTTAGTTATTGCACATGCTGCACTTTGTTCTTCTAAAATCTGAACTGTATCGTTCTCAAAGTTAAACTTGTGTTTTTTTAAGTGGGAATTTTGATTTAAACAATTTTTTGATTCTCTTTTTTTTTTTTTGAATAAGCAAAGATTTGAATCTTTCATTTAAGAGTTATGTCCATCACCTTCTTAGTTATCTGAGTGGCTGGACATATTATCATTTTTTGGTGGTCTGTCTAATAAACAGTCATTGGAATAAAGTGAGTATTTTGTGACGTATGCAATTTGAAATTGCTATTGTCCCTTTTAAAAAGGTATGGTTTCTCTATGAGTTATGTTTCACTGTAAAGTTTAATTTCATATGTCTTCAGGACAAAATCAGATTATATCAATCTGTTGAGTGTCACACTGAATCTAATAAGTAACCTGAATCTAATAAGTACTGCGTTTGGCCTGTCTTTCTTTAAGACCGATTTGAACCTTAAGGCATGGAAATTTTTGTTAAAACGTTGGAAAAACACTCTGTATACTATTATCGTTGCAGAGAAATGGGTATTTTTAGAGTGAAATTAAACCAAGTTTTTCATTCTTCACAGTTCTAACTCTTGTTGACCCATCTGTAATTTCTTTTTAATTACTCTATTATATTCTAAAGTTAGTGGTTTATGAACTGAGTTTGTTAAAGTCTCTAGTTTGATTTTTTTTTTTTTGGCAGAAAGGACGTTGTGTTTCTGATCCCAGTTTTTGATTCCTGGTAAGGTACTATATCCATTCAATACAAAGGTACTGTATCCATTCATACAAATCTTAGTTGTGGTTTTTTATTGTTGGTTTGTTGCGTTTTTTGTTTTTTTTTTCCCTTGAGTTCTTTGATGTTTGCTGCATTCTTTGTCTCCTCAAGAGTTGCAGAAATGGAAAACATAGTACACAAAAGAATGTTTTGAATGGGAGTTTCCCCATGTTTACTAAAATTACAGTATGTGCATCCCCTCTGTAGGGCCTCTGGTACGGCCTATACCTGGCTTAGGAAGTTATTCTCCATGGATCCCAAGAGTCTTCTGGAATGCCCACAAGCTCACTGGGGCTGCTTGTCCAGGCAGATGTGGAGGTGGTTTGCATTGTCTCCCAGCAGGACGAGACCCACAGAAGGCTTTGGCAACAGATATATTTTTTTTTTTTGTTTGGTTTTTTTTCTTATTATTTTGTATTCTTTCTTTGTGTTGTTTCTGTTTATTTTTATATTTTTTCTTTTTTTTTTTTTTTTTTCATTAATATTTATGAAACGCAACAGATACTATACATCATCAGCGCCTTTTTTTTTTGTTTGTTTTCCGCATTGGTGACCTCAGTTGGGTGGTGGGACTTCCCATTGGGATGACCCCACGTTGGGTTTGGGTGCTCACCTCAGTTGTGGTTTGGTTGACCCCAGGTTGTGGGGTGTTCTTCCAGTTGGGTTTGGGACGAATTCCAGTTAGGGCTTGGGTGACCCTCAGTTGGGTGGTGGGAACGATCCCAGTGGTTTTGTGATGATCCCGGTGGGTGGTTCTTCCAGTTGGTGTTGGGTGTCCCAGTTGGCATTGGGGGTGATCCTCCAAGTTGGGTTTGGGTGGTCCCTAGTTGGTGGGTGGCTGGACTCCCATTGGGGTGACCCCAGTTGGGTTTTGTGGTTTCTCCAGTTGGGTTTGGGACGATTCCAGTTGGGCTTGGGTGCTCGCCAGTTTGGGTTCTCTTGAGTTTGGGTGACACCCAGCGTGGTCGCCCAGGTGTCCCTGACCCTTTTCCCTCCATGTCCCCATGGAATGTCCCCAAGGTCATTCTCCCCAGTGTGTCCCCCATGTCCCCACAAGTGTCCCGACCCTAGTTTCCAAGTGTCCCTCAATTGTCCCTGCCCCTTGTCCCCGACGCGAGGTGTCCCCAATGGTGTCCCAGGTGGTTCCCCAGGTGTCTCAGTGTCCCCAGCTGTCTCCAAGGTGTCTTAACCTGTCCCACAGGGTGTCTACCTAGTGATCCCCCGAGGACTGTTCCCCAAGGGTTCCCTACTGTCCCCAGTGTCCACCTTAGGTGCCGTCCCGTAGTCCCAGGTGTGCCCTCACCATGTTCTCCCAGTGTTACTGTCCCAGGGTCCCTGCTCCCCATGTCCCCAGGTGTCCATGTCCTCCAGGTGTTCCCTTCACCTGTCCCCAGGTGTCCCTGAACGCGTCCCTCTCCCCTGGCGTCAGGGCATACCACCGCGACCCCCACCTCCCCACACGCTGCTGCTCTGGGCTCCTGCGACGCCTTCCTGGACCCGCGTCGCCCGCCGCGCGCCACCTGCGCTTGTCTCCGCCCCGCCGCCCGCCTCCTCGCCTGTCTGGCCCGGCGCCTCGCCTACTGGCTGCCCGTAAGGAGAAGGCCACCGCTCTCCCTGGCCAAGCTGATCGCGAAGAGTTCCGGAGGGAGGGGCCGAGGAGGGGGGTTCCTAGCCACGTCCAGGATTAGGGAGTTGGCAGAGAGGGGGGTGGGGGAGAAGGGTTGGGGGTCGCGGGGGGCGGGGCCTCATACATCTGCATTTGGGACCCTGGGTGGGGGATGGGACCTCCAACATCGTGGAATGGGGTACATTGATATTTTGGGTGGAGACCCCTACATCTGGATGGGGATCCAAAGGTCGAGTGGGGACCCCAACATCTGACGGGACGTTGGACGTTTGGAGAGGACGCGGCCATTCATCGTCGTATGGTCGTTGACTATCTGGACAGGTGACCCAAGGCCGGGGTCTGGTGCCGCCCCAAACATCTGGAACGGGACTGTTCGACATCTGGGTGTGGGGGAACCCCCATTTTGTGGAGACCCCCGGTTATAGACCCCAACATGCTGGAAATGGGGACAACAACATCTGGTGGGCCCCCCATAAGGTGGAGACCGCTAAACAATCTGAATGGGGACCTATAGAATAATGGGGGGAGACCCACATCTGGTGAACGAGGACCGCTCCAACATCTGGACGAGGCTCTTGCCCGGGGGGGGGGGGGGCGACCCGAACATCTGGACAGGCCCGCCCGCCTCCCCACACATCTTATGAGACCCTCCCTCCCCAACACATCTGGCGAGGCCGAGCCCATAAATCCGGGGGGTGAGACCCCCCCAAAAAAAAAAAAGGAGGAGGGAGGGCTTTTGTGGCGGGTGGGGGGGGGCGGCGGGGAATTTTGGGGGGTGGGGGATGGGATGAAGAATTTGGGGTGGGGGGAGGGCACGCTGGGGATTTGGGCGGCTTGTAAGCCGCCTTAAGGGGGCCCCGCGTGGCCGCGGATTAACGGGGGGGGGGGGCGTGGGGGAGCAGAGCGCAGGGGTCCCTCCCCTTTAAGCCCCTCCCACCGAAGCAGCCCCGCCCCCCCCGGCCCCGCCCTTGTCCCGCCACTCCCAGTTTAACCAGTCGGACGGCCGGACCGGGGATGGGGGGGAGGGGCAGGAGCCGGCCCCGCCCCTCCCCCACCCCCGCGGGGGTGGCACCGGCACCCGAAGGTGTCCCCAAATATCCGAGGTGTCCCCTCTGTGTCCCTTTGGTGTCCCCAAATATCCGAGGTGTCACTCTGGTGTCCCCAAATCCCTGCAATGTCACCCTTGGTGTCCCCAAATCCCTGCAATGTCACCACCGGTGTCCCTTTGGTGTCCCCAAATCCCCCCCGAGGTGTCCCCTCTGTGTCCCTTTGGTGTCCCCAAATCCCACCATCAGTGTCCCCAAATCCCCGAGGTGCCCATAAATCCCCGGGGTGTCACTTTGGTGTCCCCAAATCCCCCCGGTGTCCCCAAATCCCCCCCGAGGTGTCCCCAAATCACCTCGGTGTCCCCAAATCCCCGGGGTGTCACTTTGGTGTCCCCAAATCCCTGCAGTGCCACCCTTGGTGTCCCCAAATCCCCGCGGTGTCACCACCGGTGTCCCTTTGGTGTCCCCACATCCACCCCAAGGTGTCCCCTCTGTGTCCCTTTGGTGTCCCCAAATCCCACCATCAGTGTCCCCAAATCCCCGAGGTGTCCCCAAATCCCCACGGTGTCACTCTGGTGTCCCCAAATCCCTGCCGAGGTGTCCCCTCTGTGTCCCTTTGGTGTCCTCAAATCCCACCATCAATGTCCCCAAATCCCCGAGGTGTCCCCAAACCCCTGAGGTGTCACTTTGATGTCCCCAAATCCCTGCAGTGCCACCCTCGGTGTCCCCAAATCCCCCCCGAGGTGTCCCCAAATCCCCCCAGTGTCCCCTCCGTGTCCCTTTGGTGTCCCCAAATCCCTGCAGTGCCACCCTTGGTGTCCCCAAACCTCCTCGGTGTCCCCAAATCCCCGCCGTGTAACTTTGGTGTCCCCAAATCCCCCCAGTGTCCCCTCCGTGTCCCTTTGGTGTCCCCAGATCCCTTCTTGTGTCCCCACGTCCCCTCCGTGTCCCCTCTGTGTCCCTACCTCCAGGGCCTTTCCTGTGTCCCCTCCGTGTCCCCAAGTCCCCTCCATGTCCCCATCGTGTCCCTTTGGTGTCCCCAGATCCCTTCTTGTGTCCCCAAGTCCCTTCCTGTGTCCCCTCCATGTCCCTTTGGTGTCCCCAAGTCCCCTTCAGGTCCTTTCCTGTGTCCCCTCTGTGTCCCCAGCCCATGTCCCTCCATGTCCCCAAGTCCCCTCCGTGTCCCCTCTGTGTCCCCAAGTCCCCTCCAGGTCCTTTCCTGTGTCCCCTCCGTGTCCCTTTGGTGTCCCCAGATCCCTTCCTGTGTCCCCTCCGTGTCCCCTCTGTGTCCCTAATCCCTCCAGGTCCTTCCCTCCTGTGTCCCCACGGTGTCCCCAGCCCATGTCCCTCCATGTCCCCAAGTCCCCTCTGTGTCCCTAAATCCCCTCCAGGTCCTTTCCTGTGTCCCCTCTGTGTCCCCATCATGTCCCCACCGTGTGTCACTCCCGTGTCCCTCTCCGCGTCCCTGTCAATGCCACCATTGTCCCTTTGCTGTCCCCATGTCCCCACCACGGCCCTGTGTCCCTTGCCTGTCCCCATCCCTGTCACTGCCATGTCCCCATGTCCCTTCTGTGTCCCCTCTGTGTCCCCTCTGTGTCCCCTCTGTGTCCCCTCTGTGTCCCTTGTCCCCATCTTTGTCCCCATCCCTGTCACTGCCATGTCCCTGTGTCCCTCTCAGTGTCCCCTCAGTGTCCCCATCGCTGTCCCTGTCCCCTCAGTGTCCCCTCCTGTCCCCATCCCTGTCACTGCCATGTCCCCGTGTCCCCTCTGTGTCCCTCCCAGTGTCCCCATCCCTGTCCCCACCGTGTCCCCTCCCGTGTCCCGTGTCTGTCCCCTCAGTGTCCCCATCCCTGTCCTGTCCCCTCACTGTCCCTGTCGCTGTCCCCATCGATGTCCCCTCAGTGTCCCCATCGCTGTCCCCTCAGTGTCCCATCCCTGTCCCCCTCCCTGTCCCCTCAGTGTCCCCTCACTGTCCCCGCCGTGTCCCCCCCCGTCCCCATCGCTGTCCCCGCCGTGTCCCCCCCCCGTGTCCCGTGTCTGTCCCCGTTGCCATGGCCACGGCGGGAAAAAATAGGACACGGGGAGGGGCCGGGGGACACCGGACACGGGGACACGGACAGGGACACACAGACATGGGGACACCGGACACGGGGACATGGGGACATGGGGGGGACACCGGACACGGGGACGGGGACACGGACAGGGACACACAGACATGGGGACACTGGACACGGGGACATGGGGACATGGGGGGGACACCGGACACGGGGACACGGGGACACGGACAGGGACACGGGGACAGGGACATGGGGACAGGGACACGGGGACAGGGACACACAGACACGGGGACACCGGACACGGACAGGGACATGGACAGGGATATGGGGACACTGGACACAGGGACAGGGACACAGACATGGGGACACCGGACACGGGGACGAGGACACAGACAGGGACACACAGACATGAGGACACCGGACATGGGGACAGGGACACAGGGGGTGGACACCGGACACAGAGATGGGGACACTGGACACGGGGACAGGGACACGGGGACACCGGACACAGACACGGACATGGGGACACCGGACACGGGGACAGGGACACACAGACATGGGGAGACTGGACACGGGGACAGGGACACGGGGACACCAGACACAGACATGGGGACACCGGACATGGAGACACTAACTGGGACACGGGGACAAGGGGGGGACAATGGAAATGGACATGGGGACACCAGACACAGGGACATGGGGACATTGGGCACGGGGACATTGACAGGGACATCGACGGGGACACACAAACATGGGGACACCGGACACAGGGACAGGGACACGGGGGGGACAACAGACAAGGGGACAGGGACATAGACATGGGGACACCGGACACAGGGACAGGGACATGGGGACACCGGACACGGGGACATGGGGACACGGGGGGGACACACAGTCACGGGGACACCGGACACGGGGACGGGGACACGGACAGGGACATGAGGACAGGGACACACAGACATGGGGACATGGGACACAGACACAGACATGGGGACACCGGACATGGGGACAGGGACATGGGGACAGGGACACACAGACATGGGGACAGGGACAGGGACACGGGGACACCAGACACGGAGGGGACACCAGACATGGGGACAGGGACACGGGGACAACGGACACAGACATGGGGACACCGGACACACAGACACCAACAGGGACACGGGGACATGGGGACATGGGGGGGACAATGGACACAGACACAGGGACATTGACAGGGACACACAGACATGGGGACACCGGACACAGACACAGGGACACGGGGGGTGGACACCGGACACAGAGATGGGGACACCGGACATGGGGACACCGACACGGACATGGGGACACAGGACATGGACAAAGGGACACTGAAATGGACATGGGGACATTGACACGGACATGGGGACACTGGACATGGACAGGGGGACATCAGACATAGACATGCGGACATTGACACGGGGACACTGACATGGACATGGGGACAGGGGACACGGACAGGGGGACATCAGACAGACATGGGGACATTGACACGGGGACACTGACGGGGACAAAGGGACACTGAAATGGACATGGGGACATCAGACAGGGACCTGGGGACATGGGGACACTGAAATGGGGACATGGGGACACAGGACACGGACAGGGGGACACGGGAGGGACACCGGACATGGACACGGGGACACTACCATGGACACGGGGACGTTCCCAGCGCTCCCAGTATTTCCCAGGTAAATTCCCAGATCCCTCTCCCAGCCTCCGCCCTCTTTTCCCCCCCTTGCGCGCTGCCGGAGGAAAAGGGGGCGTGGCCTCCATCACCCTCCCCCTCGCCCCGATCACGTGACCGCAGTGTGACGCCCGCTCCTTTACCCCACCCCCGCCATCCCAGCGACCTGGGCGTCGCAGGCGCGCCACGGGCCCAGCCCGTGAGACCGCCGCGGAAACCGCTCGAACCTCCTTCGGATACCCCCCGAACCCCCCTCCCGGAACCCTACCCCGTAAGCCTTTCCGAACCCGCCCGATAGTGCCTTCCTAGCCTCTCTGAGCCCACCCGATAAGTGGGCCGAACCCACCCGACGCTCTTTTCCGAGGAGGCCTAACCCACCCTGTAAGCCTCTTCCGAGCTTCTCCCGAGCCATGCTGGAACCCATCCGAAACCCACCCGTAAGGCCTCTCCTCGAGCTTCTCGCCGATGCCTCCACCATAGGCAGTCCGGACTCACCCGAACCATCCGAAAGCCTTTTCCGATTTCTCCTCAGCCACCCGAAGTGGGCCGAACCCACCGGTAGCCTCTCCGACTTCTCGAGCCTACCGAGGCAGCCGGACCCATCCAAACCCACCGAAGTCTCTTTCCTAAGGGGC
>NDFG01000415.1:18757-32581 GCA_002167245.1 Sporophila hypoxantha | reverse complement strand
GGGTGAAAAAATGGAAAAAATTGGATTTTGGGATTTTTTGGGCTGTAAAAAAAGCGGAAAAAAATTGGAATTTCTGGGTCTTGTTTAGAGTGAATCGGATAGCTGCAGGGGAAAGCAGCGAAAAAGGAGGGGGAGGAACAGCCCCCGAATTGGGTCCGCAGAGCTCCACGCAGCCCGGGATGTGCAGCCACCAAGGTAAAAAAATGCGAAAAAAAAAAAATTATAAGAAATAATTATAAAAACATAAAAAAAAAATCATTTAAAAATCACAAAAAATAAAATAAAATAAAAAAAAATCCCCAAAAATCACAAAAAACATCACCAAAAAAATCTCTAAAAAAATCCTAAAAAAAATCCTTTAAAAATACAAAAAAAAAAACCTAAAAATCCCCCAAAAAATCCCAAAATCTCCCAAAATTGCACCAAAAAGGCAAAAAAAACCCCCCAAAAATTACCCCTCAAAATGCCCAGAATAACCACCAAAAAATCACAAAAAAGTTCACCCAAAAAAACCCCAAAATATCTTCTATAAGAATCCCCCAAAAATTCCCAAAGGAATCCCAGAAATTTGGCTTAAAAATCCTTTTAAAAATCCCCAAAAAAAACCCCCAAAAATTCCCCAAAATCTCCACAAAAACCCCAAAAAATCCTTTTAAAATACCGAAAAATAGAAAAAAAAAAAAAAAATCAAAAAAAATCACCAAAAATCACCCAAAAAATCTCTATAAAAATCCTTGAAAAAAATCCTTAAAAATACCAAAAAAAAACCCCCAAAAAATCTCAAAAAATCCCCCAAAAATGCCCAAAAAAGGCAAAAAAAACCTAAAAAAATCCTGAAATCACCAAAAAAATCCACCAAAAAAAATCTCTAAAAAACTCCTTGAAAAATTCACCAAAAAAATCTTCAAAAAATTCCCCTAAAAATGCCCAAAAAAAAGGCAAAAAAAAACTAAAAATCACCGAAAAAAATCGCCAAAAAAATCTCATTAAAAAATCCTTAAAAAATCCTTTAAATTTACCAAAAAATTCTCTAAAAAATCCCCCAAAAATGCCCAAAAAAGGACAAAACACAACCCCAAAAAAAATTACCCGAAAAATCACCTCAAAAAAATCTCTAAAAAATCCTGAAAAATTACCAAAAAATATCAAAAATCCCCCAAAAAGGCCCAAAAAAAAGACAAAAAAACCTTAAAAAAAATCCGTGGAAAAATCACAAAAAAAAAAAATCTGCTTAAAAAATCCTTAAAAAATTACCAAAAATCATCAAAAATCCCCCAAACATATCCCGAATAAAATCACCAAACAAAAAATCTTCTAAAAATATCCTGTTAAAGAATTACCAAAAAAATCTCAAAAATCCCCTATAATGCCCAAAAAAGCGGCAAAAAACCCTTATTTAAAAATCCTTGAAAAATCACTATAAATCCTGAAAAAATCACAACAAAAAAAGCGCGCGCGCGCGGCGCGTGATGCTTAAAAAAAAATACCAAAAAAAAACTTCTAAAAAAATCCTTAAAAAATCTCAATAAAATCCCCCAAAATGCCCAAAAAAGGCAAAAAAAACCCTAAAAAATTCAAAAAATCACCAAAAAACTGCTAAAACCCATCCTTTAAATTTGTTACCCAAAAAATAGCAAAAAAATCCAAAAAAATCACCAAAAATTCTACCCAAAAATGCGCGCGTAAAAAAATCCCTTAAAAAATTACCAAAAAAATCCCAAAAAATTCCCCAAAAATGCCCAAAAAAGGCAAAAATTCCCCAAAAAATGCGGAAAAATATCACAAAAAAAAAATCTCAAAAAAACCCAAAAAAAATCCTTTAAAAATACCAAAAAATCACAAAACAAATCCCCAAAAATGCCCAAAAGCAAAAAACCCAAAAATCCCAGAAAAAAATCTCTAAAAAATCCTTTAAAATCACCAAAAAAATCCCCAAAAATGGCCCAAAAAAGGCAAAAAAAACACCCAAAAAAATCCCAAAAAATCCCCCCCAAAAATCTCTAAAAAAATCCTTAAAATGACCAAAAAAATCCCCCAAAAATGCCCAAAAAAGGCAAAAGAAAAACCTTAAAAAATGCCTTGAAAGAATCACCAAAAAATCTTAAAAATCTCCAAAAAATCCACAAAAAAATCCTCAAAATTCAACCTAAAAAATGTTCCTTAAAAAATCCAAAAAAAATCTCAAAAAATGCCCCTAAAATTCCATTTTTCCTGCCGAAAAAAATCCCTTTTTCCCTCTTTTTCTCATGTGCTGGGTGTGGGGGAACTGCGCTCGGCCCCTCCCCCCTTTGCTGATCCCCCCTCTTTTCTGCAGTGTCCCACCCGCTGGTACTGGAAGTTTGGTTCCCGTAAGTGGGGGCGTGAAGCTCTGGCCCAAAACGATTCCATTTTTTTGCCCCAAGAAATGCCCGAAAAACCACCAAAAAAATCCCCCAAAAATCCTAAGTACCTTCTTTAGACTCACTCAGAAAACTTCCCCAAAAAATCCCAGAAAAATGCCAAAAAAATCCTTTAAAAAATCCCCCAAAAAATCCCCCAAAATGGCCCCAAAATTCTCCAAAAAAACCTCAAAAAAATTCCCCCCAAAAATCCTGTGTTAAAAAATACCCAAAAATTAGCAAAAAAATCACCCAAAAATTCACCAATAAAAATCTCAAAAAATCCTAAAAAAAATTCCTTAAAAATACCAAAAAAAACCCCCAAAAAAAAATAAAAAAATCCCCCCAAAAATTCCAAAAAAAAAACCCGCAAAAAGCCCTAAAAAATCTTTAGCCTATGATACCATGGTCAAGGCCAAAAAATTGGTTGCTAGAAAGACTCACTGTCCACCAGAAAGATAACCGACACTCCATGCATGAATCAGAGAATACTCGCGCTACTCCAATAGCAATCGCGCCAAAAGATACCGGCGTGCCAAGTGAAAGCGTATGGCGTGGACCAAATTGCAGGTCAATAAGCGTAGAGATCTGTCCGCATATAATACTGGATTATACAGTGATATCTCATGGGAGGCAAAGTGAGCTTACAACCACAGGATAATGACCAGAGAGTGCGTCTAGAGAGACAGAGATGGAGAGTCCCACGCAGAATGGCAATAAGGTGCACCTGCCAGGGGGGTCCAGGGCAGTCCAAGGGGCCATGGTGCGTCCATGCCAGCGCCAGGACAAGGTGTTCCGGGCCATGGTCATGCCCATGGCAATGAACAAAAAGAGCCCACCAGAAGTCAGTCTCTGGCACGCAAAATGCCAGTTGCCTTAAATATAAGTGTTCATTACGATCAGGCCCCTATGGAGATCAAGACAGTGTAGAGCTCCGACCACCACAGAACTGTCCCTCTCCAAAAAGATCCCTCTCACAGCTCTCACCCCTCGAAGATCAACTAATCCTAAAATAAAATGTGATCAAACACAAATCAGTCCCATCACAGTGCCTCCTCAAAAAAGACATGTCACAATAAAGAACTGCACTGTATAACCAAAAAGGTCCTAAAGAATTGTGTCCACACAATGTCACCTAAAATGGTACTGTCGACTGACACCGGACACGCTGCCCCAAGAAAGCTAGTGCAGTAGAAAAAAATGGCGGCTCCAAAAAATTCACCACAAAGGTCACCAAAAGACTCGCCAGTGCAAGAAGGACATACGTCTTAAATCAGGAACATCCCCAATATGCCCCACCATAGAAACTCAGCGCGAACAACTCCCCACACCGAGGAACTCGCCAATAGAATACGATCCGCTATAGATAATCTCTCCTTAGAAAGATTACCAAAAAAAAATCCCTCTAAACCATATCCAGTGAAAGAATGAGCAAGAAAGTCAGCGATCCCCAAAAGATATCCCAATATAATGAAGCAAAAAAACCCCAAAAAATCCTGAAAAATCAAAAAAAATTCACCAAAAAAATCCTACAAAAATCCTTTTAAAATACAAAAAAAATCTCAAAAAATCCCCCAAAAAAATCACAAAAAATTTCTCAAAAATTCACAAAAAATCTCTAAAAAATCCCCCAAATCCCTAAAAATCCTTTTTTTCCCTCTTTTTCTCTGTGCTGGGTGTGGGGACTGGCTCGGGCCCCTTTGCTGACCCCCCCTCTTTTCTCATGTCCCACCCGCTGGTACTGGAAGTTGGTGCCCGTAAGTGGGGGCTGAGCTCTGGCCCAAAATTCCCTTTTTTTGCCCCAAAAATTTCACCCCCAGCTCCTTCCCCGCTTGCTCCAACCCATCCCGGATTTTTGGGGGGTTCCAAAAAACCTCCCCAAAAAATTTGGCAGCAATGGGAGTTCCAGGGGTGAATTGGGATGCTGAAGGGGAAAAAAAATGGATAAAAAAGAAGCAAAAAAAATGGGGAAAAATATTTTTTTACAAAAATGGAAAAATAATTATTTAAAAATGGGAAAAAAAAAAAGTTGGAAAAAAGTATTAAAGAAATTGTTGGAAAAAATAGAAAAAAATGGGGAGAAAAAAAAAGCCAAAAAAAAATTTGTGAAAAATATTTTAAAAAATGGAAAAAAATGAAAAAAAATTGGAAAAATATTAAAGAAATAATTGGAAAAAATAAAAAAATTGAAAAATAAAGTTGGAAAAGTATTAAAGAAATCGTATGGAAAAAAGAAAAAAATGGGAAAAAATGCAAAAAAAAAATTGGAGAAATATTGTAAAATGGAAAAAATTTTAAAAAATTGGGAAAATATAAAGAAAATGAAAAAATAAAAAAAAATATAAAAAAAAAAATTGGAAAAAGGAAAAAAAGAAAAAATATTAAAGAAATCATGTGAAAAAATAGAAAAAAAATTCGGAAAATATATTCCAAAATTTATGAGAAGAATGCAAAAAAAATTGGAAAAATATTTGAAAACAATTTTTTTACAGTTGGAAAAAAACCCCAAATAATGGAGAAAAAAATCCAAAAATATCCAGGGGGAAAAAAAATTAAAATTAGGAAAAAATTTAGAAAATGTTGAGAAAGAATTGAAAAAAAAAGAAAATAAATTAAAAAAAAAATAAAAAAAAAAAAATTTAAAAATTGGGGGAAAATCTCCCCAAAAAAATCAGAAAAAAATTGGAAAAAATTCCAAAAATTTTCCCAAAATTTTGGGGTTTTTGGACCCCCAGCATCCTCCCCTCCCCCTCCCCCCCCTTTTCTGTGTCTTGCATGGAGGGGGCGGAGCATGCAAATGAGTGTCACTGTATGCAAATGAGTGTCACTGTATGCAAATGAAGGGGTGGGGCATGAGTTTGTGGGTGGGGCTTTGGGACCCCTCACGTTATGGCGCCATTTTGGGGAATTTTTTTTTCAGATTTTTTTTTCCTTTTTTAGGCTTTTTTTTTCTCCTCTTCTCCCCATTTTCTACATTTTTCGGGGTCCCCTCATCATTTTGGGGTTCCTTTTCCTTTTTTTTCTCCTTTTTCATCAATTTTTTCCTACTTTTTTCCCTTCCCCTACCTTTTTTTTTTTTGATTTTTCTCAATTTTTTTCAAATTTTCCAAATTTCCTGATTTTCCCCAAATGTTTACTTGAGCCTATTTTTAGGGGCTTCCCTCACCAATTTTAGTGTCTTCTTTTCTTTTTTTCCTCTTTAAATCTATTTTTCCTCCATTTTTCAAATATTTTTTCCCCCATTTTTCCCGTTTTTTCCTCTTTTTTTTCACCAATTTTTCCCATTTTCCCCCAAAATTTCCAATTTTTTTCCCAAGTTTTCCCTACCTGCCATTTTTGGGATGCTCTTTCCATTTTTGGAGGTCGTTTTTTCCTTTTCTCCTCTTTAAAATCTATTCCCCCCCCTTTTTTTAATATTTTTCCCCATTTCCCCCATTTTTTTTGCTAATTTTTTCCTCATTTTTCTCCATTTTCCCCAAAATTTCCAATTTTTTCCAAATTTTCCCCACCCCCACATTTTTTGGGGCGCTCCTTTCATTTTTCCGGTGCGTGGGGTCCCTTTTTCATTTTTGGACTTCCAAGGGGGGTTTTTGGGCCCCCCTGACTTTGTTTTTCCCACAGCACGCCATCGCCTTCTGTTTGAAGGAATCGGGGAATAAACCTCCGGTGGTAAGGACCCCCCCAAAATCCAAAATTTGGGGAGGGGGCACCCCCAGACCCCTCCCCAAAATCCAGGACCCCCCCCAAAAAAATTTCACTGCAAAAACCCCAATTTTGGGGCATTTTTTGGGGCATTTTCAGGGGTTTTTAAGAGTATTTAAGGGTGGGACCCCCTAAAAGTTTTGCCCCCCCCCCCCCCCCCAAAATTTGGGGTCCCTCCAAAAAAATTTGGGGTCCCTTCCCCTGCATGTTCCCATTTTGGGGGGATGGGAGGAATTTTGGGGGATTTGGGGGAGATTTTGGGGGGTTTTTGGGGTCACTTTGACTCTTTTTTAAGGGAATTTCCCCCATTTTAGGAGGGTTTGGGGTCCCCCCCTTTGGAAGTTTGGGGGATCCCCAACCCCTCCCCAAACTGGGGGGATTTTAGGAACCCCCTCCCTTTGTAATTTTGGGGTGTTTCCTCCAAATTTGGGGCCCCAATTTTGATATTTTTGGGTGATTTTGGGGCAATTTTGGGTTCCCAACCTGAGGGGATTTAAGGACTCTTCCATTTCTATTTTTGAGGGGGGAATCCCTTTTCTGTGGGAGGGGATTTGGGGCTAATTTGGGGGKGGTCCTGCCACTTTTAGGGTGGTTTTGAGGGTTTTGGGGTCTTCTTTTTTTATTTTTGGGGGAGCCCTTCCACTTTGGGGGGGGTTTGAAGGGGTTTTGGGATTTTGAGGACCCCCTTGACCCCCGTCTCCCAATTTTTCCCGCCAAGATTCGGTACCGGAAGGACAAAGGGGCTCCTCCGGCGCCTCCCCCATTCCCACCTGTGAGGGGGCTGCAGGATTTGGCCAGYGGGGGGGTCCTGGCGGCCGCCATCCACTTCTACTGCCCCCAGTCCCTGCGCCTYGAAGGTAAGGAGGGATTTTTGGGGGAATTTTAGGGGATTTTGGGKTTTTTTGGGGGTCCTGTGAAGGGGGGACGGGGCCTGACGCAGGGATCCGCTAGGGGGCGCTGTGGTGCAGCTGGACCGGACCAATCTGAGGAGGGACATGGGGGGGTTCCATAGGGAAATCGGGCAGTTCAATGGGGAGAGTCTTAATGGGGGGACATGAGAGGTTCTTTGAGGGKTTTTTTAGGGGAATTTTGRRTCCATGGGGGGGTTTTGAAGGGTTTTTGGGGTCTTTTTTGGGGTGTGACCCCTTCCATTCTGAATTTTCCAGTGATCTGGACTGGCCCAACCTGAGGGTGCCATGGCGGGGGGAAAGGTCCCAAGTTGAAAACAAAGGAAAACTTGGGGTCCTAATGGGGGAATCCCAATGGGGGGTACAGGGAAGTCCCATAGAAGGATTTGGGGGTGCAACCCCCACTTTTTTCCTCTGGAATTTTCCAGAAATCCGCCTTGGGGCGCCGCTGGCGCTYCCGGACCGGCTGCACAACCTGGGGCTCGTGCGCGACTTCGGTGCGCGCCACCTGCGCACGCGCTGCCCCCTGGCCGTGGAGGACCTGCTCTAACATGCACCGCGCCCTGAAGGTAAAAACTGGGATAACCTGGGTTTAAACTGGGAGGGAATGGGTAAATTGAGGGAAACTGGGAGTGAAATGGGGGCAATGAGGGCAATGGGGCAACATGGCAGCCGCCCTGGGGGAAAACTGGGGAAAAACTGGGAAGAAACCTGGGGAAAACTGGGAGAACACTGGGTTAAACTAGGTTGTTGAAAACTGGGTGTGGAGTGGATGAAACTGGGGAGGGACTGGTGGAAACTGGAGGGAATGGGGGCAATGAGGGCAGCTGGGGCAATTGGGGCAATACAGCAGCACGGCGGCCATCCTGAGGGGGAAACTGGGGAAAAAACAGGGAGGAACTGGGTCAAACTGGGTTAAACTGGGCGGGGGTTGGGTGAAACTGGGAAGGACTGGTGGAAAACTGGGAGGGAAATGGGGTAAACTGGGGGCGAATGGGAGTTGAATGGGGCAATGAGGGCAACTGGGGCAATGGGAGCAACATGGCGGCCGTCCTGAAGGGGGGAAACTGGAAAAACTGGGAAAAAACTGGGTGGGGATTGGGTAAAACTGGGAGGGACTGGACAAACTGGGAGAAACTGGAGAAACGGGTCAAACTGGCTGAAACTTGGGAAGCACTGGGAGCAATGGAGGGACTGGGAACAGTGAGGGCAATGTTGCAAAATGGCTCACCAGCCCTGACGGGAAAACTGGGTTAAACTGGGAAAAACTGGGAGCAACATGGGGGAAACTGGGAGAATTGGGTAGAAACTGGGAGGGAATGAAAGGAGTGAGGGCAAGATGGGGCAAAATGGCGGCCATCTCTGAGGGGGAAAACTGGGTTAAACTGGAATAAACCTGGGAAAAAGCTGTGAAAAACTGGGAGAACTTGGGAAACTGGGGAAAATTGGGATAAACTTCGGCAAAACTGGGGCGAAACTGGGAGAGAAATTTGGCTGAACTGGGAGAGAATGTGAGGCAAATGAGAGAGCTGGGACAAAATGGCGGTGCCTGAGGGGGAAACTGGGAGAAACCGGGGGAAAGCTGGGTTAACTAGGGAGAAACTGGAATAACTGCTGGAGCAAACCTGGTATAAACTGTGAGGAACTGTGGGAAACTGGGGCAAACTGGGATAAATTGGGCAAAACTGGGAGAAATTTGGTGAAACTGGAGGAAATGGAGGGAAATGAAAAGGCAAGTGGGACAAAATGGCGGCTGCGCGCTGAGGGGGAAACTGGGTTTTAAAACTAAGGGAGAAACTGGGTTAAACTGGACAAACTGGGACAAACTGGGAAGAAACCATGAGGAACTGGGGAAAATGGGATAACTGGGCAAACTGGAGGAAACTGTGAGAAATGTTGGTGAATATGGAGGGAATGGAAGCAATGAGGGCAGTGGGGCAAAATGGCGGCCTGCCTGAGGGGAAACTGGGATAAACTGGGGAAACTGGGTTAAACTAGGGAGATATTGGGTTAAAATGGGAAGAAACTGGGGTAAACTGGGATAAACTGTGATAAACTATGAGAAACTGGGGTAAATTGGGATATACTGGGCAAACTGGGGGAAGCTGGGGGAAATTGTGGTGAATTGGAGGGAATGGAAAGCAATGAGGTGAGTGGGAACAAAATGGCGGCTGCCCTGAGGGGGAAACTGATTAAACTGGGAAGAAGCTGGGTTAAACTAGGGAAAAACTGGTGAGAAAACTGTGAGAAACTGGGATAAACTTTGAGGAACTGTGGGAAAACTGGGGAAAACTGGGATAAAACTGGGCAAAACTGGGAGAAATTTGGTGTGACTGGAAGGGAATGAAGGCAACAAGGGCATGTCGGCAAAATGGCGTGGCCAACCTGAGGGGGAAACTGGGTTAAACTGGAATAAAAACTAGGGAGAAACTGTTGAAAAAACTGGGATGAAACTGTGATAAACTATGAGGAACTGGGGAAAATTGGGATAAACTGGAAGAAACTGGGAGAAGTCTGGTGAACGGGGAGGGAATGGAAGCATGAGGGCAGTGGGACAAAATGGCGGCTGCCCTGAGGGGGAAACTGGGATAAACGGGGGAAAACTGGGTTAAACTGGGAGAACTGGGTAAATGGAGAAACTGGGAGAAAACTGGGATAAACTGTGATAAACCTATGAGAAAACTGGGGAAAACTTGGGATAAACTGGGCAAACTGGGAGGAAACCTGGGAGAAATGTGTGAACTAGGAGGGAATGGAGGCAAGCAGAAGGGGCAATGGTCGCAAATGGTGGCACCTGAGGGGGAAACTGGGTTAAACTGGAAATAAACTGGGGAGAAACTGTGAGAAACTGGGACAAACTGGGAGAAACCATGAGGAACTGGGGAAAATGGGATAAACTGGGCAAACTGGAGAAACTGGGAGAATTTGGTGAATATGGGAGGGAATGGAAGCACATGAGGGCAGTGGGGCAAAAATGGTGCCATCTGAGGGGGAAGCTGGGGATAAACTGGGGGGACAGGGTTAAACTACGGGAGATAACTGGGGTTAAAATGGGAAGAAAAACTGGGGAGTTAAAACTGGGATAAACTGTGATAAACTATGAGAAACTGGGGGAAACTGTGGGAGAAACTGGGCAAACTGGCAGGAAACTGGGAGAAATTTGGTGAACTAGGAGGGAATGGGAGGCAATGAGGGCAGTGCAAATGGCGCGCTGCCCTGAGGGGGAAACTGGGATAAACTGGGGGAAACTGGTTAAACTAGGGAGAAACTGGGATAAAAACTGGTGAGATAAACTGGGATAACTGTGAGGAACTGTGGGAAACTGGGGCAAACTGGGAGAAACTGGGAGAAAATGGGAGAAATTCTGTGTGAACTGGAGAGGGAATGGAGGGAATGAAGGCAGTGGGACAAAATGGCGGCTGCCCTGAGGGGGAAAACTGGGTTAAACTAGGGAGAAACTGGGAGTTATACTGGGACAAAAGCTGGGGAAGAAAATTGGGATAAACTGTGATAAACTATGAGAAACTGGGGAAAATTGGGATAAACTGGGCAAACTGTGGAGAAACTAGGAGACATTTGAGTGAACTGGAGGAGAATGAGGCAAACGAGGGCAATGGTGAGCAAAATGGCCGCCAGTCCTGAGGGGGAGAATTGGGATAAACTGGGGGGAACTGGGAGAAGATGAGGGGGTACTGGGGGGATATGTGGGGGATACTGGTTCATACTGGGAGCCCCCCTGACCCCCCCCTGTGCCCCAGGGCAATGTCGCAAAATGGTGGCCAACCCTGAGGGGGAAACTGGGTTAAACTGGAATAAACTGGGGAGAAACTGTGAGAAACTGGGACAAACTGGGAGAAACCGTGAGGAACTGGGGAAAATTGGGATAAAGTGGGCAAACTGGGGGAAACTGGGAGATATTGGGTGAGCTGGGAGGGAATGAAAGCAGTGAGGGCAATCGGGCAAAATGGCGGCCAATCCTGAGGGGAAAACTGGAATAAACTGGGTAGAAACTGTGAAAAACTGGGAGAAACTGTGGGAAACTGGGGAAAACTGGGATAAACTGGGCAAACTGGGGGAAACTGGGAGAAATTTGGTGAATATGGAGGGAATGGAAGCAATGAGGGAGTGGGACAAAATGGCGGCTGCCCTGAGGGGGAAACTGGATTAAACTGGGGGAAAACTGGGTTAAACTAGGGAGATACTGGGTTGAAATGGGAGAAACTGGGGATAAACTGGGATAAACTGGGATAAACTATGAGAAACTGGGGAAAATTGTGATAAACTGGGCAAACTGGGGGAAACTGGGAGAAATTTGGTGAATTGGGAGAGAATGGAGGCAACGAGGGCAGTGGGGCAAAATGGCGGCTGCCCTGAGGGGGAAACTGGGAGAAACGGGGGAAAACTGGGTTAAACTGGGACAAACTGGGAAGAAATTGGGAAAAACTGTGAGAAACTGGGGGAAACTGGGGCATACTGGGATAAACTGGGAGAAACTGGGAGAAATCTGGTGAACTGAGAGGGAATGGAAGCAATGAGGGCAGTGGGGCAAAATGGTGGCCAATCCTGAGGGGGAAGCTGGGAGAAACGGGGGGAAACTGGGTTAAACTGCGGAGAAACTGGGATAAACTGTGAGGAACTGTGAGAAACTGGGACAAACTGGGAGAAACCGTGAGAAACTGGGGAAAACTGGGATAAACTGGGCAAACTGGAGGAAACTGGGAGAAATTTGGTGAACTGGGAGGGAATGGAGGCAACGAGGGCAATGTCACAAAATGGCGGCTGCCCTGAGGGGGAAACTGGGATAAACTGGGGGAAACTGGGTTAAACTGGGACAAACTGGGGAGAAATTGGGAAAAACTGTGAGAAACTGGGGGAAACTGGGGAAAACTGGGATAAACTGGGCAAACTGGGAGAAATTTGGTGAACTGGGAGGGAATGGAAGCAATGAGGGCAATGTCGCAAAATGGCTGCCAGTCCTGAGGGGGAAACTGGGCTAAACTGGAATAAACTGGGGAGAAACTGTGAAAAACTGGGATAAACTGTGATAAACTATGAGGAACTGGGGAAAATTGGGATAAACTGGGCAAACTGGGAGAAACTGGGAGAAATTTGGTGAACTGGGAGGGAATGGAAGAAATGAGGGCAATGTTGCAAAATGGCGGCCAACCCTGAGGGGGAAACTGGGTTAAACTGAGGAGAATCTGGGTTAAAATGGGAGAAACTGGGGATAAACTGCGATAAACTGTGATAAACTATGGGAAACTGGGGAAAGTTGGGATAAACTGGGCAAACTGTGAGAAACTGGGGCAAACTGGGGCAAACTGGGATAAACTGGGCAAACTGGGAGAAATTTAGTGAACTCAGAGGGAATAGAGGCAATGAGGGCAATGTCACAAAATGGCCGCCAGTCCTGAGGGGGAGAATTGGGATAAACTGGGGGGAACTGGGAGAGATTGAGGGGTACTGGGGGGATAGTGGGGGATACTGGTTCATACTGGGAGCCCCCCCTGACCCCCCCCTGTGCCCCCAGTTGAACGTGGGGGCCTTTCTGGCCGAGCTTTTCCTGTGCTTCGAGGTGCTGAGACCCCCCTTTGTCACCCCCAGGCAGCTGGGGGGGACCTCAGGTATGAGGGGACCCCAAAATTTGGGGAGGGGGGGTCAGGGATGGGGGGACCCCAAATTTGGGGGGGGTCAAACCCCAAAAATGGGGAGGGGTCCCAAAGATCCAAAAAATGGGACCTAAAATTGAGGGGGAGGAGCTGAAGGCACCCCAAAATTTGGGGGGTGTCAAACCCCAAAAATGGGGAGGGGTCCCAAAAATTTGGAGCCTAAAATTGAGGGGGGAAGGACTGAAGGGACCCCAAATTTTGGGGGGAGTCAAACCCCAAAAATGGGGAGGGGTCCCAAAATTTGGGGGAGGCTTAAAATGGGGGGGGATCAAAAGGGGAGGGAGCCCTAAAAATTTGGGGAAAGGACCCCGAAATTTTGGGGTGATCCCAAATTGGGGAGGGGTCCCCAAAGGTTTTTAGGGTTGGGTGGGGGGTCCTGACACCCCAAATTTTTTGGGGGGGGGTCCTTCCCAGAATCTCCAGGTGCTGCTGATGCCCAGAACCCCAAAAGCAGGTGAGGATTTTGGGGGGAATTTGGGGAATTTTGGGGATTTTTTGGGGGAAAATTTTGGGGTCTTTTAGGGGGAATTTTGCTTTTTTTTAGGGGGAATTTTGGGGTTTTTTAGGTGGGATTTTTGGGTTTTTTTGGGAGGAATTTGAGAGTTTTTTAGGAGAATTTTGGGTTTTTTGAGGGAAGGATTTTTGGGGTGTAATTTCTGGGTTTGGGGGGATTTGGGTTCTTTTTTGAGGGGAATTTTTGGGGTATTTTAGGGAGATTTTGGGGGGGTTTTGAGGGGGATTTTTGGGTTTTTTGAGGGAGGAATTTGGGGTTTATTCAGGGAGGAATTTTGGATTTTTTAGGGGGGATTTTGGGGGGTTTTGAGGGAAGGATTTTGACGTTTCTTAGGGGGAAAATTGGAGTTTTTTGAGGGGGAAATTTTGGTTTTCTGGAGGGGATTTTGAGGTTTTTTTGAGGGAGAGATTTAGGGTTTTTTTAGGGGATTTTTGGGTTTTTTGGGGGAGATTTTGGGGCTTTTTGAGGGAGAATTTTGAGTTTTTTGGGGGAGATTTTGGGGCTTTTTGAGAGGGAATTTTGGGTTTTTTGGGGGAGATTTTGGGGCTTTTTGAGGGGGAAATTTTGGTTTTCTGGAGGGGATTTTGGGGTATTTTGAGGGGATTTTCAGGTTTTTTTGAGGGAGAGATTTTGGGGTTTTTTAAGGGGATTTT
>NDFG01000415.1:0-11274 GCA_002167245.1 Sporophila hypoxantha | reverse complement strand
TGGGGTTTTTTTTGGGGAGGATTTTGGGGCTTTTTGAGGGGGAATTTTGGGTTTTTTGGGGGAGGGATTTTGGGCTTTTTGAGGGGAATTTTGGTTTTTTTTGGGGGAGATTTTGGGGCTTTTTAGAGGGAGAATTTTGGGTTTTTGGGGGAGATTTTGGGGCTTTTTGAGGGAGAATTTTGGGTTTTTGGGGGGAGATTTTGGAGCTTTTTGAGGAGGATTGTTGGTTTTTTGGGGGAGATTTTGGGGGGCTTTTTGAGGGGGAAGATTTTGGTTTTTTTGGGCACATTTTTGGGGCTTTTTGAGGGGAGAATTTTGGGTTTTTTGAGGGATTTTGGGAGGGCTTTGGCCTTTTTGGGGAAGATTTTTGGGGTTTCTAAGGGGGAATTTTGAGTTTTGGGAGGAAATTTTTGGGTTTCTTTGGGGCGATTTTGGGGTTTGGGGTAAGTTCAATGTTTTGGGGAAAATTTTGGGTTTCTTTGTGTGAAATTTTGGCATTTTTGGGTTCATTAACCCCTTCATGACCACTCCCCCCACAGCTCCCTGGCTTCAACTTCTGCACCACCCTGTTGGAGGGGGGGGGCAACCCCCAGGTAAGACCCCCCCAAATCTCAGGGGGAACCCCAAAAATTTGGGAGGGTCCCAGAGGGGAGATTTGGGATTTTGGGGGGGAATTTTGGGGTTTTGGGGGAAATTTTGGGGTTTTTAGGGGGAATTTTGGTTTTTGGGACATCTGGGGGAGCTCATTGGGATTTTTGGGGGGGGGGTCTCTGAACTGGGGGGTCCTGGGGGGATCCCCAACAAATAAATTTTGGGGGGTGTCAAACCCCAAAAATGGGGAGGGGTCCCAAAAATTTGGAGCCTAAAATTGAGGGGGAGGGACTGAAGGCACCCCAAATTTGGGGGGTGTCAAACCCCAAAAATGGGGAAGGGTCCCAAAAATTTGGAGCCTAAAATTGAGGGGGGAAGGACTGAAGGGACCCCAAATTTTGGGGGGAGTCAAACCCCAAAAATGGGGAAGGGTCCCAAAATTTGGGGGAGGCTTAAAATGGGGGGGGATCAAAAGGGGAGGGAGCCCTAAAAATTTGGGGAAAGAACCCCAAAATTTTGGGGTGATCCCAAATTGGGGAGGGGTCCCCAAAGGTTTTTAGGGTTGGGTGGGGGGTCCTGACACCCCAAATTTTGGGGGGGGTCCTTCCCAGAATCTCCAGGTGCTGCTGATGCCCAGAACCCCAAAAGCAGGTGAGGATTTTGGGGGAATTTGGGGAATTTTGGGGATTTTTGGGGGGAAAATTTTGGGGGCTTTTAGGGGGATTTTGGTTTTTTTTTAGGGGGAATTTTGGAGTTTTTTAGGTGGGATTTTGGGTTTTTTTGGGAGGAATTTGAGAGTTTTTAGGAGAATTTTGGGTTTTTTGAGGGAAGGATTTTTGGGGTTTTTTGGGGGGTAATTTCTGGGTTTGGGGGGATTTGGGTTTTTTTTTTGAGGGGATTTTTTGGGGTATTTTAGGGAGATTTTGGGGGTTTTTGAGGGGAATTTTGGTTTTTTTGGGGGAGATTTTGGGGCTTTGTGAGGGGGAATTTTGGGTTTTTTGGGGGGAGATTTTTGGGCTTTTTGAGGGAGAATTTTGGGTTTTTTGAGGGGAATTTTGGGAGGGGACTTTTGCCTTTTTGGGGAAGATTTTTGGGGTTTCTAAGGGGGAATTTTGAGTTTTGGGAGGAAATTTTTGGGTTTCTTTGGGGCGATTTTGGGGTTTGGGGTAAGTTCAAKGTTTTGGGGGRAAATTTTGGGTTTCTYTGTGTGAAATTTTGGCATTTTTGGGTTCATTAACCCCTTCATGACCACTCCCCCACAGCTCCCCTGGCTTCAACTTCTGCCACCCCCTGTTGGCAGGGGGGGGGCAACCCCCAGGTAAGACCCCCCCCAAATCTCAGGGGGACCCCAAAAATTTGGGGAGGGGTCCCAGAGGGGAGATTTGGGATTTTGGGGGGGAATTTTGGGGGTTTTTAGGGGAATTTTGGGGGTTTTTGGGACCATCTGGGGGAGTCATTGATTTTTGGGGGGAGGGGTCTCTGAACTGGGGCGGTTCTGGGGATCCCCCAACAATTTGGGGAGGGTCCCAGAGGGGAATTTTTGGAGTTTTGGGCGGAATTTGGGGATTTTGGCGGAAGTTTTTGGGATTTTGGGTGGAAATTTGTGGAGGGTGTTTGGGCATTCCCTGGGGAGCTCCTTGGGATTTTGGGGGGGTCTCTAAAACTGGGGACCCCCAAAAAATTTTGGGGAGGGTCCCAGATGGGGAATTTGGATTTTGGGGAATTTTGGCGGCGTTTTTTGGGGATACTTGTTTTGGGGTTAGAGATATTTTGAGGGGTTTTTGGGCATCTCCTGGATGAGACTCATTGGATTTGGGGGGTCTCCAGATCTGGGGGTCCATTTGGGTCTGGGGGTGTTTTTGAGGTCTGGGGGACCCCATTTTTCTGCTCCCCCCCCCGCATTTAGGGCTCCTGCCCCACTCGCCCTCGTGCCCCACGGCGACGCCTTCGGAAGGGCTGAGGCAAGAGACCTCCTCAGTGGGGGGGGCTGGCGGGTCTGGGGGTTGGGGCCTAGAAGGTTTGCGGGGGTCTGAGGGGTTTGGGGGGGATTTGGGGGAATTTGGGGTCCTGGGGGATTTGAGGTTCCCAGATGCTTTGGGGCGAATTGGGGGGTTTCCCAGGGGATTTGGGAGGGGTCCTGGAGGGTCCTGAGGATTTGGGGGTTCGTAGGAGATTTGGGGGGATTTGAGGGTCCCAGGGGATTTGGGGGTCCCAGGGGATTTAGGTGGGTCCTAGAAGGGTTTGGGGGGTCCTGGGTGCGGTTTGGGGGGAGGTCCCAGAGGGATTAGGGGTTCCTGTGGGATTGGGGGGCCCTGAGGATTTGGGGTTGTAGGAGGATTTTGTGGGATTTGGGGTTCTAGAAGGCGTGTGGGGAGAGTCCCAGGTGGGTTTGGGGTTGGGGTTTTTCTGAAGGAATTGTGGGAGGTCCCAGTGGTCTTTGGGGGGATTTGGGATGACTGGGGGGGATTTGGGGGATCCTTGAGGATTTGGGGGTGTCCCTACGAAGGGTTTGGGGGTCCCAGGTGGGGTTTGGGGGGATTTGGAGGATTTGGGGGTCCTGGGGGGTCCTGGGGGATCTTTGGGGGGCTCGTAGGGGGTGATCTGGGGGGATTTTTGGGAATTAGTGGGGTGGTTTGGGAGTCCAGGTGGGTTTGGGGAGGGTCCCAGGGAATTAGGGATCTGTTTCTGGAAGGAGATTTGGAGGTGGGTTCCCTGGGGGATATGGGGGCCTGGGGATTCTGGGGGTCTCTAGCGTGGGTTTGGGGGCGTCCTGGGGGGTTTGCGGGGAGGTCCTAAAGGTTAGGGGAGATTTGGATGGAGGTCCTGAGGGATTGCGCGGGGGGTCTATGGTGGTTCTGGGGGATTTGGAGGATTTGGGGGGTCCCTGGGGGAATTTGGGGTCCGGGGGGGTTTTGGGGGTCCTAGATAGGGTTGGGGGCATTTGGCGAGGATTTTGGGGAATTTGGGGGTCCTGAGGGATTGGGGTCTGGCTATGGGTTCTGAGGGATTTTCGGGAGGATTGGGGGAATCTTGGGGTCCTGGGGGATTTGGGGGGTCTGGGGGGATTTGGGTTTCCTGGGGGATTTGGAGGGGGTCGTAGGGGGTCCTCGGGGGATTTCTGGGGTCCCAGTGGTGTGTGGCGGCGGGTCCAGGGATTTTAGGGTTCCTGGGGAATTTTGGGGGATCTTGAGGACGTGTGGGGGTTCTAGAAGGGTTTGGGGGAGACGATTTAGGAGGGTCCCGGGTGTTTTGGGGGGATTTGGATGATGGGGGGGGAAATTTGGGGGTCCTGGGGATTTGGGGGGGTCCATAGATGGTTTGGGGGCATTTGGGGGATTTGGGGGGGTCCTGGGTGGGATCTGGAGAGTCTGGGCGGATGTGGGGTGAGGGTCTAGAAATGGGATTTGGGGGTCCCTGAGGGTTGGGGAGGTCTCCAGGGGGGATTGTGGGGGTTCCTGGGGGATTATGGGTGTTCTGGGGAATTTGGGGGGTCCTGGGGGGTCCTGAGGATTTTGGGGTTTCATAGGAGGATTTTGGGGGGATTTGGGGGTTTCCTGGGGGGATATTGGGGGGTCCGGGGGATTGGGGGCATTGTGGGGAGGATTTGGGGGAATTTGGGGGGGCCCAATTGGGATTGGGGCATTTGGGGTGTGTCCTGAGGCGGTTTTGGAGGGAGTCCTAGGTGGTTCTGGGCGGATTTGGGGGGTCCTGACTAGGATTTTGGGGGTCCGTAGAAAAAAAAGGGTTTGGGGGAATTTTAGGGAGGGTCCCGGTGGTTTTGGGGGGATTCTTGGAGGATTGGTGGGGATTGGGGGGGTCCTGGGGGATTTTGGGGTCTCGGGGGAATTTTGGGGTTTCCAGAGGGGTGTTTGGGGGCCGTCAGATAGGATTTTGGGAGATCTTAGAGGATCCCAGTGGTTGTTTGGTGGGGATTAAGCTCAGATTTGTTACAAATTTTTGACCAATTTTGTCTCAAATTCGAGGCCGATTTCGCCTCAGCAACTTTGGGACACCTCAGTGACATTCTTTGGGGTGTCCCCACCTCAAAACCCCCCAATTTTTTCTCCGCCCCAGCCACCCTTATCCCAAGCCGTCTCCTTCAGCATCCCCTGGATTTGGGTGTCGCTGAGTCAGATTTGGCACTTGGGCTGATTTGGATCGATTTGGGTTCTAGATTTGGGGTGATTTGGTCACGTTTTGGTGGGATTCTGGCATTCTGGATCAAGATTTGGGCGATTGGGTCAGATTGGGGTGGGTTTGGATAATTTGGATCAGTTTGTTGGGTGATTTGAGTGGATGGATTTGGATCAGTTTTGGGGCAATTTGGGTCCAATTTGGGGTGACTTGGGTCAGTTTTGAGTTCAATTTGGGTTGATTCGAGTGCGATTTTGCTCCGATTTGGGTCAAATTTGGGCCGATTTACCTCAAATTTGGGCCAATTTGAGTCTGATTTTGGGGCAATTTCGCTCCAGTTCTCAACCCCATTTTAACCGAGCAACTTTGGGGACACCTCGATGACATTTTTGGGGTGTCCACCCCTAAAACCTCCCAATTTTTCTCCCTCCCCAGCCACCCTTTATCCCAAGCCGTCTCCTTCAGCATCCCCTTCGGCCTSGACAGCGACGTCGACATCGTCATGGGCAACCCCGTGGGGGTCCCCGCGGGGACCCTGGCCCGCTCCGCCAGCTCCGACAGCCTCGCCCACCCCCGGGCCCCCCTCAGGGCCGCCCCCGCCACCCCCCCGGGGGTCCCCAACGGTGTCACCGAGCCCCCCGAGCCCCCCAGCATCGAGGAGGCGCTGCAGATCATCCACAGCTCCGAGCGCCTCCTCCCGGACGGAGCTCCCGATGCTTTTTTCCTTCATTCCCCGGAGCCTCCAAACCCTCTTGGAAACCCTCCAAATTTCCCTGCCAGCCCTCAAAATCCTCCTCAAAATTTTCCTCCAAATCATCCTCAAAATCATCCTCAAAATCCTCAAAATCCTCCTCAAAATCCTCCCCAAAATTCACAAAACCCGCCTCGCCCCATGACCAGTTTTGCCGAACGTAAAAAGAAATTGGAAGAAGCCGCCCCTACGAATGCACCCGGGGGTCCCGGCGTTCATTTGGGGGGGGTCTCCACCACTCCCGGGGGTCCCCCAGAACCGGGCGGGGGTCTCAGCGTGGAGATGTCACAATTAGGAGCTCGCTTGGAAGAAAAACGTCGAGCGATCGAAGCKCAGAAAAAACGAATCGAGGCCATTTTCGCCAAGCACCGGCAGCGCCTGGGGCAAAACGCTTTGCAACGACTCCGCCAAAACGAGGAGGGGGCTTCAGCCAACCTTGCCGAGGATGAATTGAGTCTGGGGGCTTCACAAAAACCACCTCAAGCCCCTCCCCATCCCGGGCAATACGAAGCCGCCGTGGCCAGGCTGAGCGCGGCGTTGAGTTCGCTGCAGTCGGACATGCAACGTTTGACTCARCAGCAGGAGCGGCTTTTGCTGGAGCAGAGACCCCACGGAGCCCCCCAAGCTTGGGTGATCCCACTCCCCAAATCCACCAAAAGCTCCCCAAAAAACCCTCCGGGTTCTCCTGCGCCCACCCGAAAAGTCGGAGTCGGAATCGGAGTCGGAGGAGGAGGAGGAGGAGGAGGAGGAGGAGGAGGAGGAGGAGGAGGAAGCAGCAACAGCAACAACGCGGGGAATTCGACACCAGGAGGAGGAGCGGCGGGTTCTGTCGCGATATCAGCGGGTGGAATCGCGACCGGCGGGGGTCGCAAGGCCCCGCCCCGCAGCCCGCGGAGACCCCGGCCCGCGGAGCTGCGGCTGCCGCCCCTGACGCGGGTGCTGACCCCGCCGCACGACGTGGACACGCTGCCGCACCTGCGGCGCTTCTCGCCCAGCCAGGTGCCCGTGCAGACCCGCAGCTCGCTGAGCTTCGCCGACGGGCAGGAGGAGCCGGAGCAGGAGCAGCAGGAGGTGAGGTTTGGGTCAAATTTGGGAAAATTTGGGTCAGATTTGGGGAAATTTGCATCGGATTTGGGTCAGATTTGGGGAAGTTCAGGTCAGATTCAGACCCGCAGCTCGCTGAGCTTTGCCGACGGGCAGGAGGAGGAGGTGAGGTTTGGGTCAAAATTTGGGGAAATTTGGGTGAAAATTGACCAGATTTGGGTCAAAATTGGGGAAATTTGCATCGGATTTGGGTCAGATTTGGGGAAGTTTGGGGTCAGATTCAGACCCGCAGCTCGCTGAGCTTCGCCGACGGGCAGGAGGAGCAGGAGCAGGAGCAGGAGGAGGTGAGGTTTGGGTGAAATTTGGGGAGATTTGGGTGAAAATTTGGGAAATTTGGGTGAAAATTTGGGAAATTTGGGTGAAAATTGGGGAGATTTGGGTCAAAATTGGGTGAAATTTGGGGAAATTTGGGTCAGATTCAGACCCGCAGCTCGCTGAGCTTCGCCGACGGCCAGGAGGAGCGGCAGGAGGAGGAGGAGGAGGTGAGGTTTGGGTGAAATTTGGGGAAATTTGGGTCAAATTTGAGGAAATTCGGGTCAGATTTGAGGTGATTCCAGTCAGATTTGAGGAAACTTGAGGAAGTTTGGGTGAAATTTGGGGAAATTTGTGTCAAATTTGGGGAAGTTTGGGGTCAGATTCAGACCCGCAGCTCGCTGAGCTTCGCCGACGGGCAGGAGGAGCAGCAGGAGGAACAGGAGGAGGTGAGGTTTGGGTGAAATTTGGGGAAATTTGGGTGAAAATCGGCGAGATTTGGGTCAGATTTGGGGAAATCTGGGGTCAGATTTGGGGAAATTTGGGTCAGATTCAGACCCGCAGCTCGCTGAGCTTCGCCGACGGGCAGGAGGAGCCGGAGCAGGAGCAGGAGGAGGTGAGGTTTGGGGAAAATTTGGGGAGATTTGGGTGAAAATTGGGGAAATTTGGGTGAAAATTTGGGAAATTTGGGTCAAAATTGGGGAAATTTGGGGAAATTTGGGTCAGATTTGGGGAAGTTTGGGGTCAGATTCAGACCCGCAGCTCGCTGAGCTTCGCCGACGGGCAGGAGGAGCAGCAGGAGGAGGAGGAGCAGGTGAGGTTTGGGGAAAATTTGGGGAGATTTGGGGAAATTTCTGAAAATTCACTTTGGCCCCACTTTGGGGACGCTTTAGGGACACTTTGGCTCCACATTGGCCCCACTTTGGTGCCCCTTTAATGACACTTTGGGGCCTTTTTGGGGACACTTTGTCACCTCTTTGGTGCCACTTTGGCCCAAATTTGGCCCCACTTTTGTGCCCCTTTAATGACACTTCGGGGCCACTTTTGCCCCACTTTGGCCCCATTTTGGCCCCACTTTGGCCCCACTTTGGTGCCACTTTGGCTCCACTTTGGCCCCACTTTGGTGCCACTTTGGGGACACTTTGGGGCCATTTTGGTGCCACTCTAGCCCCACTTTTGTGCCCCTTTAATGACACTTTAATGACACTTCGGTGCCACTTTGGGGGCACTTTGGGGACACTTTGATGCCACTTTGGCCCCACTTTGGTGCCACTTTGGCCCCACTTTTCACCTACTTTGGGGACACTTTGGGGCCATTTTGGTGCCACTTTAGCCCCACTTTGGTGCCCCTTTAATGACACTTTAATGACACTTTGGCCCCACTTTGGCCCCACTTTAGGGACACTTTGGTGCCCCTTTGGGGCCATTTTGGTGGCACTTTAGCCCCACTTTTGTGCCCCTTTAATGACACTTTAATGACACTTTGGCCCCACTTTGGGGCCACTTTGGTGCCACTTTTGCCCCACTTTGGTGCCACTTTAGGGACACTTTGGTGCTCCTTTAATGACACTTTAATGACACTTTGGTGCCACTTTGGCCCCATTTTGGCCCCAGTTTGGCCCCACTTTTGTGCCACTTTGGGGACACTTTTCCCCCACTTTGGGGACACTCTGGGGACACTTTAGTGCCCCTTTAATGACACTTTGGTGCCACTTTTCCCCCACTTTTCCCCCACTTTGGCCCCACTTTGGCACCACTTTTCCCCCACTTTGGTGCCACTTTGGCGCCACTTTTGCCCCACTTTTGCCCCACTTTTCCCCCATTTGATGCCACTTTGGCCCCACTTTGGTGCCACTAACCCCCCTCCCCTCCCCCAGCAGAGACCCCCGCCCGTCCCAGCGCCCCCCGAGTCCCCCAAGGGGCCCCTGCGTGCCAGGGCCTGCGGGGATGGCACCAGCGACGTGTCCCTGTCCCCTGGGGACAAGGGGACACCGCGGGGACACCGGCGGCACCGCGGGGACGAGGAGGACGAGGAGGACGAGGAGGAGGAGGAGGAGGAGGAGGAGGAGGAAGGAGAAGGGGACTCGCTGGAGGGGTCCCCGACCGAGGGGGGCAGCGGGGGGCAGAGAGCCAGCGTGGGCTTCTTCTGTAAGGTAACGGGGACTTTGGGACAGCTGGGGACATTTGGCGGACATGGGTGCGGAGTTGGGGATGGTGGGGACATTGGGGGGGGATGGGGACATTTGGGGGATTGGGGACAGCGGGGGACATTGGGGGATTGGTGGGCATTGGAAGGACTGGGGATCTGGGGACACAGTTGGGGGACCATTGTGGGAGGGTTGGAGCGCTGGTGGCATTTGGGGATTGGGGACATTGAGAGGAACTCGAGGACACATTGGGGACACTTGGGGGGATTGGGGACATTGGGACAACATTGGGGACATTTGGGGGACATGGGGGATTAGGGAAGTTGGAGGAATTGAGGGATTGGGGACAATGGGAGGATTGTGGGGATTGGGGACATTGGGCGACTGGGAGTAATGGATGTGGTGGTAGGGACATGGGATGGGGCTTGGGGATTGGATGGGTGGGGACAACTGACATGGGACTAGGACGGGACATAGGACAAAACTGGATTCGGGACATGTCGGGGGATGGTTGGGACATTTGGGGATGGGGCATTGGGGGGATTGGAGGACATTGTTGGGGGAGGCCCGAAAACAACTGGGGAATCTACCGGCGAGACGGGGACACGGCAGGATTCTAAAAAATGAAGGGCAACCACACGAAAAAGGGTATGGGATCAATGTGGGCATGGGCACATGCAGGATGGGCCCACATCCTAGATGTGGGCCACATGGGATTGGGATGTTGGGGACTTGTGGACATTTGGGGACCATTGGGGAATTGGGGACAATATGGGGACTGAGGGACACATGGGGATATTTGGGGGTTGGGGAGTTTGGGGAACATTGGGGGGACTGAGACACCAGGGGGATGTTGGGACATTGTGGCGGACATTTGGGAGGGGATTTGGGACCATTGGGGATTGGGGGACCAGTGGGTACATTGGGACACTCTTGGGGTTGGGGACGTTGGGGATTGGGGTATGTTGGGCGACATTTGGGGACATTTTGGGGGAATTGGGGACACCTGGGGATTCGGGACGTGGGGGTGGGGATGTTGGGGACACATATGGGGACATTGGGGGGATTGGGGGACATTGGGGGGTTTGGGTATTGTGCGGGGGATTGGGGACATTTGGGGGGGATTGGGACGTTGGCGGACACATTGGACATTGGGGATGGATTGGGGGACATTGGGGACATTTGGGGGGATTGGGGTGTTGGGACATTGGAGCGGTATTGGGACATGGGGGGGATTGGGCGTTAGGGGACATTTGGGGGACATGGGATGTTGGGGACATTGTGGGGACATTGGGGATGTTGGGGACATTGGGGACACATTGGGGGATTGGGGACAATGGAGGGACTGAGGACACATTGGGGACATTGGAGGGACTGAGGATGTTGGGGACACACTGGGGACATTTGGGATGTTGGGGACATTGTGGGGGGATTGGGGACATTGGGGACATGGAGGGGATTGGGGGCATTGGAGGGATTGGGGACACATTGGGGGGACATTGGGTATGTTGGGGACATTGGGGACATTGGGAAATTGGGGACATTGGGAGGACTGAGGACACATTGGGGACATTGAGGGGATTTGGGACACTGGGGACATTGGAGGGACTGAGGACGTTGGGGACACACTGGGGACATTTGGGATGTTGGGGACATTGTGGGGACATTGGGGACACTGGGGAGACTGGGGACATTGGGGGATTTGGGACATTGTGGGGGGACTGAGGACACATTGGGGATGTTGGGGACATTGTGGAGGGATTGGGGACATTGGGGGATTGGGGACATTGGGGACATAGGGGACACATTGGGGACATTGTGGGTGGATTGAGGACATTGAGGGGACACTGGGGATATTGGGGACACTGGGAACACATTGGGGACATATTGGGGATGTTGGGGACAATGAGGACGTTGGGGACATTGTGGGGACATTGAGGATATTGGGGAGATAGGGACGTTGGGGACATTGGGGACACTGGGGACATCAGGGACAGTAGGGACGTTGGGGACATTGGGGGCACATTGAGGATGTTTGGGACACACTGGGGACACCTTGGAGGATTGGGGACATTGGGGACACATTGGGGGATTGGGGACATTGGGGGGATTGGGGATGTTGGGGACATATTTGGGACATTGGGGACATTGGGGACAATGAGGACATTGGGGACACATTGGGGACATTGGGGACATTGAGGATATGGGGGACATTGGGGATGTTGGGGACATTGTGGGGACATTGGGGACATCGGGGGATTGGGGACACATTGGAGACATTGGGGATACATTGGG
>NDFG01000414.1:200267-214718 GCA_002167245.1 Sporophila hypoxantha | reverse complement strand
TGCTCTTATCCCAGGGAGGAGGCAGCTGCTCCTTTCTCCCGTCCCATCCCACCCTATCCCATGGATCCCATGGATCCTATCCCATCCCATCCCACAGATCCCATCCCATCTCATCTCATGGATCCCATGGATCTAATGCCACGAATCTTATCTCATCCCATGGATCCCATCCCATGCCATCCCATCCTCTCCCATGGATCCCATTTATCCCATGGATCCCATCCCATGCCATCCCATCCTATCCCATGGATCCCATTTATCCCATGGATCCCATCCCATGCCATCCCATCCTATCCCATGGATCCCATTGATCCCATCCCACGGTTCCCATCCCACAGATCCCATCCCACGGATCCCATCCCATCCTATAGATCCCATCCCATTCCCTCCCATCCCATCCCATCTCATGGATCCCATCCCATGGATCCCATCCCATGGATCCCATCCTATCCTATCCCATGGATCCCATCCCATTGAACCCCACCCCATCCTATCTCACAGATGCTATCCCATCCCACTGATCCCATCCCATCCCATGGATCCCATCCCATGGATACCGTGGATCCCATCTCATCCCATCCCATGGATCCGATGGATGCCATCCCACTGATCCCATCCTATCCCATGGATCCCATCCCATCCTATGGATCCCATCCTATCCCATCCCATCCCATGGATCCCATGGATCCCATCTCATCCCACCCCATGGATCCCATCCCACAGATCCCATCTCATCCCATCCCACTGAACCCATCCCATCCCATGGATCCCATCCCATCCCATCCCATCCCATCCCCTCCCATCCCATCCCATGGATCCCATCCCATGGATCCCATCTCACGGATCCCATCCCATCCCATCCCATGGATCCCATCCCTCCCCATGGATCCCATCCCATCCCATCCCATGCCATCCCATCCCATCCCATGGATCCCACCCCATGGATCCGATGGATCCCATCTCACTGATCCCATCCCACCCCATGGATCCCATCCCATCCCACGGATCCCATCCCACGGATCCCATCCCATCCCAGTGCATTTTTCCTTGCAGAAGGAGGGAAGTGGCCCAGCAGATCCCTCCTTCCCTGGCCCAAAGGTCAGTGCTTTTATCCCACATTTTAATGTGCATTCCCAGGATAAYGATCCATTCTCCCAGAGCTGTCTCACTTTGGAAACTGAGGAATCACAGGAAAAAAAATCAGGAAATTCGAGATGAAATCACCGGTTCTGCCCTTGGTGATGAGCAGAAATTCCAGGGTGGAATCTATCACAGCAGATCTAAACTGGGATTTGTGTTTTGGGAATTCTCAATCAGTTTGGGRTTCCTCCTGTGTCTCCTTCAAATTCATGGAATTCTTTAACACCCACAGTATCCTGGGACRGGGAAACCCTGGATTTGTCCTTTGCTCCAGGATTTGTGCTTTTCCCTCTGCATTCCCACTGCACAGGAGAATTCTCTGTTGTGGGAATGTGGGTGCTGGAATTCAGGGATTCCTCCATGGATATTTGCCAAAAACTGGAGCAGGAATGGGGGCAGCACCCACCTGCTGCAAAGACGGAAGGGAAAATTCCTTGGAATAATGAATTTTTGGGATTGATTTTTTTGGGGATTGGTTGTTTTCCAGGGAGAAATGGGAGCTCCTGGAGCCCGTGGAGACAAAGGAGAAAAGGTAGGGATGGGATTTTCCTGATCCTTTGAAACCAGAATTCCCTGTGCTGAGAGGGTCTGGAAAGGGAAAGGCAGGTGGGAATACGCTCATGGAGAGGACAATCAATGGAAACTGGGATTGACACATTCCCACCTTTACCCCAAAACCTTCCTGGGTTTTTTTTTTTTTTTTCCCCAAATTTCATCAGTTTCCCACACATCTGCCCTGCTCAGGAGGAAATACAAAATTTARAAGTTGGATTTAATGATTTTTGAGGAATTTTCCAGCCTAAATGATGGAATTATTCAATCCTACAATTCCAAAAATTCAAGTGGTGCAAAGAAGGAAGGGRAAAKTCCTTGGAATAATGAATTTTTGGGATTGTTTTTTTTTGGGGATTGGTTGTTTTCCAGGGAGAAATGGGAGCTCCTGGAGCCCGTGGAGACAAAGGAGAAAAGGTAGGGATGGGGTTTTCCAGCCTGATCCTTTGAAATTCCAGCAGTTTCCCACACATCTGCCACGCTCAGGAGGAAATACAAAAGTTCAAAGTTGGATTTAGTGATTTTTGAGGAATTTTCCAGCCTAAATGATGGAATTATTGTGTTCTATGACACTGAAAATTCAAGGAGTGGTCCCCAATGTTCATTTTCTGTTGGATAAGAGAACTRAAAGATGGGATGGACAAGGAAATTCCAGCCCTGGCACGAGGGCAGGGATGGAAAAAAATGCCACAAAAAAAACTCATTTCATGGACACTGTGGGCAGTGAAAATTTATAGGGAGCAGGTGGCAGATCCAGGGGRACGGGACACGGAATTCCAGGAGAAAGGGAGGGTTGGTGAATGGCAGAATCCCATGGGGAATTTTGGATGAAATCCTGGGAGAAAAGGAGAGAAGAGGAGTGGYTGGAAAGGGAATTTTGTCTTGCAGGGACAGCCTGGGGACGTGGGAGACCCTGGAGAGAAGGTGAGTGCTGGAATTGGCTCCAAAGTTTATTTGGGAATCTCCTCCAAGAGCAGCCTGGGTGGGGCTGGATCCWATCCCAACCCTGGAATATCAATGGATTAAATCCAAGGAATTACAGAGCTGCTGTCCAGCAGGACTCATGATGGCAAACCAAAAATATTGACATAAGAAATTAATTATTTTTTATTTATATATTTACTTATTTATTTTTATTATTTAATTATTATTTATTATTTCTGATGAAACTCTTTTTGTCTAATTATTTATTATTAATACATAATTAGACAAAAAGATCYTCATAAGAATYATTTATTATGGAGAAGCTGAAACTCMCAAGACAGGACAGAAMAGWGCATGATGCCGAAGTAATTAAATTAATTTAAATTCATTATTTCYGCATTAGAAAATAATTTATTTATTTTAAAGCAATTATTTTTAAAGCAATTAATYATTATTTTATAATAATTATTTATATAATTATGTTATATAATATTTATTATTTTATAATAAATWTTTATATTTTTTAAGCAATTATCTTAAAATTAGCCAAAAACCCAATAATTGAAGTAGAGATTGGTGTCACTCACCCAGACACAACATGAGGGGGGTGTTTGATCTCCCCTCTCCTCCCATCACTGAATTCCTTGGAATTAGGGCATTTTCCCAGTTTTTTCCCACATTCCATGCAGAGAATCCCCGGAAATCTCTTGCTCAGGGGTGACAATTCCATGACCTYGGAATCCTCTCTTTATTCCCAGGGCACCAAAGGAGACCGAGGGGAAGAAGGCCAGAAGGTAAAGGACAAAGCTGGTGCCAGCCACGGGGGACTTCTCCTCCTTTTCCCATATCCCACATTCCCACCTCGGGATCAGCGTCCAGGTCACCTCCTCRGGTGTGGCTGGGGACCAGGAGGAGATTCCAGGAGAATCCCATGGACAGGACACCTTGGGAATGAGTCATGCCAGGGAATGTGTCTGACCCAGAGTCCTGGGATAACATTCCCGGGAATATTCCAGGAGGATCTCATGGATAGAACACCTTGGGAATGAGTCATGCCAGGGAATGAGTCTGACCCAGAGTCCTGGGATAACATTCCCAGGAATATTCAGGGAGGATCACATGGACAGGAGAGCTTGGGAATGAGTAACACCAGGGAATGTGTCTGATCCAGAATCCTGGAATCCTGTTCCTAGGAATATTCCAGGAGGATCACACGGACAAGACACCTTGAGAATGAGTAATGCCAGGGAATGTCTGACCCAGAATCCTGGGATAACATTCCCAGGAATATTCCAGGAGCATCACATGGACAGGACACCTTGGGAATGAGTCCTGAATGCCAGGGAATGAGTCTGACCCAGAGTCCTGGGATAACATTCCCAGGAATATTCCAGGAGCATCACATGGACAGGATACTTTGGGAGTAATGCCAGGGAATGTGTTTGATCCAGAATGCTGGTATAACATTCCCAGGAATATTCCAGGAGGATGACATGGACAGGACACCGTGGGAATGAGTCATGCCAGGGAATGAGTCTGACCCAGAAATTCCTGGGACAACCTTCCTGGGAACATTTTTCCAGCTTCCCTCTCTTCCAGAGCTGATTCCCCCAGCGCTTTGTCTTTCATCAGAACGCGGAGAGGGCTTGACTAAGACCTACCAATACTCGCTTGATCTCCCACCTGCCATGTCAGATTAGATGACACGACCAGCCTTCTCTATCAGTATCATGGACCCAGTCCGTCCTCTAGGCATGTAACAGCTCAGGCACCCAGCACCCTCACCCCAGACAGCATGTCCCCCCGCCACTCCTGCGTTCTCTTTCACGACAGGCAACCAACATTCGCACGACCGCCCTATGTCTATAAGCACGCGCCCCCTCCGCAGCAGCCCTCGCTCATCTAACACCACAACAACAGCACCCACCCTCCCCGCCAAGCTCCCCCCCCACCCCCAGGTACCAGGGAGCCTCGGAATGGGATTCAGCTCCGTGGGATTCCAGCTGGATCTCCACGGAGCAGCACGAACAAAACTTCCTGTGCTGGCGTTTACACTGGAAGGAGAATTCCTGATTTTTTCCTGACTTTCCTTTCACAGGGAGAACCAGGAATTGGGTTCAGAGGTCCATTGGCCAGGCTGGGCACCTGGATTTAAGGTAAGGTTGAATCTCACTTTGGAATTTTTTTTTTCCCCTGGGTTTTTCCTCTTTGCCATCCTGGTTTTCCACTGCGTGGTGTGGACGACGGAAGTGGCTGCAAAGAGAAAGCACCAAAATCATCTGGAAAGGCAGGAGAGGGATTTGGGATTGAGGGAATGCTCTGTGTCCTCCAAAAGGCCGTTCAGAGGGAGATCTAGAGGGAATCCTGAGGATAAATAGGGAATCATGGAAGGGTTTGGGCTGACCTCTCTGCAATCAGCAGGGACATTCAGGCTGGGGAAAAATCCAAGGAATTGTGGGCTCGGCAGGAATGAGCTGCAGAGATCCCTGGGATGTTTTGATTCACCAAGGTGAGGAGCCAAAGGCTCTGTCCTTGTTTAGCATGGAAAAGCCCTTTTGTCACCAAAAATTGGAAGAAAAAGACATCCAAAATTCAGTGATAATTTCTTTAGCCCTTTTATCTCCTCTGGATCAGGAGTGGAAGTGGTGTCCCAGATTCACGCACTGATTGTGGGAATTCAAGGAGACATCCAGACTTTCTCCAGGAGCTCCAGCAAATCCACCAATATCCCAATTCCAGAGGGAGATCCAGAGGGAGATCCTGAGGATAAATATGGAATCATGGAGGGTTTGGGCTGACCTCTCTGCAATCAGCAGAGACATCTCAGGCTGGGGAAAAAAAATCCAGGGATGAGCTCCAGGGATCCCTGGGTAGTTTGAATTCACCACAGGTCAGGAGCCAAGGCTCTGTCCTCATTTAACATGGAAAGCCCTTTTTTCACCAAATTTGGGAAGAAAAGGCATCCGAAATTCAGATGACAATTCTCCAGGCTTTAGATCTCCTCATGGATCAGGACTGGAATGCTGTCGCCAAATTCCATGCACTGGGTGTGGCATTCAGGAGACATCCAGACTTTCTCAGGAGCTCCAGCAAATCCCACCCAACATCCAATTCCTGTGATTCCTCTCCAGGGCGAGCCAGGGACCGGGACCTCAGGAGCTCAGGGCATCCAAGGAAGCGCGGCAGGCACGCCGGCACCCGGAGTCCAGGGGGACAAGGGGCTCCAGGCGTGCCGGAGATTCCGGGACAGAAGGTGAGGGGACACCATGGGGTGTCATGTGGGACCACAAAGAGCAAACTGCCCGTGCCAGGTGGTCCCTGTGGCCAAACCCCACAATTCCAGGTCTTCTGAGCCTGGAGGCTGCCAGGGAGTGGGAACAAATCCCATTGGGAAAGGAAAGGTACTGGGAATGATTAGAACGATGGATGATCCTCAGGTTCAAAAGAACAGTGGGATCCAGGAGTTGTTCTTCCTGGGAATTCAATGTGGGGACTGGGAAGGGTGGCCATGGGGATGCAGCTGGGATTTTGGATCATTAATCCCTGGGAAACGAGGGAGAATCCCAGAATCCCAGGTTGGGAAAGCCTCCAAGGTCATGGGTCCAAACTGTGCCAAACCCCGTGAGTGCCAATCCAGGAATTCCTTGGACACCTCCAGGGATGGGGACTCCAAACTCCCTGGGCAGCCCTGCCAGGCCTGACCCCTTTTCCATGAGGAAATTCCTGCCAGTGCAGGGAACCTCGGATCACAGCTCCTGCTTTGGTCTGGATAGGGAAATTGGGATTTCCCATCCTGTCTTCTCCTCTCAAAGGGTTTTGTTTTCCAGGGAGAACGCGGGAGGAGAGGCCGGAGTGGACTCCTGGCCATGGGACCATCAGGATCCCAGGAAAAGAGGTGGATTTGTCATATTCCCTGTGCCTTTTGGAAGGGATGGGTGAGGAATCTGGGCTGGATGGCTCCATCTTGGAGTTGTTGCTTGGAGAGCACTGAGCACTTTCCAAAGCACATCCTCCCTTTTGTTTTGTTCTCCTTGTCCTACAGGGAATTCCTGGACACCTGGACCCAAAGGCAGCAAGGTCAGTGCCTCCCCCAGAAAAGTCATGAGCAGAAATCCTGGGATGGGAATGGGACAAATCCCTGCCTTCTCTGGCTCCTCATCCCTGACCCATCCTACTTCATCCATTCCACCCTCACTCCTTCCTCCCATGGTTCTGGAGGCCCTCCAGAGAGAGCAGCAGAAAAATCCATGGATTTGGGTTCCTGAGTCTTCCTGGACTTCAATCCTGGCCAAACTAATCAGGAATTGTGTGGTGGGTTTCCCTGCTCCCGTGAACCTCTGGAACTCTCTGCTCCCAGAGAAAGCCGCATTGGAACACTGGCCCGAGAGGTCCCGTGGATTCCCTGGCCCTCGGGTAAATAAATAAATATTCCATAAATGTTTCCAGGCTTGGATTCCTTGCGCTCAACCCCTTTGGAGCAGCTTTTATCCATCACCTCGCTCCACACCCATCCCAGAAATATTCCTGGAGGGTTTCAGGCAGCAAAATTCCCTTTTCTTCTATCCCTGAATTCCTATCCAATTCCCTATCCTGAGCATTTTGGCTCGTTCTGAAAAGACAAAGTCGGAATCGGAGGCGTGTTAAATTAGCTGCTCCTGTTGGCTGTCCACAAATAAATTGGGATTTTTATGGCCCAATCCATGGGGACAAACTCCCCACTCTGCTTTGGAGTATGGCCCCGAGCAAAAACACTCCCTGGAAATAGTCAACAGTGTGGGTAAACTTGCTGGAGCTTCATTATCAAAGGAAATTGTGGAATAATGTTTCTGCTCTTCCGACTCCGCATAAACTAAATCCCAGGATCTCAGGTTGCGGTGGCTTCAATATGGAAGACCTAAATTTGGCCTCAGTTATTTGGAATTTTGGGCAATTCCTGAGGTTTAAAGCAGGGTCCTGTAGGGTCAGCCCAAGGAGGTCCATGGACCCTCAGGCAGCTCTTCATCCCAATCATAGGAACAGCCAGCACCTCATCCTGATGAGTGTAAGGAGGAGAGAGTCAAGGGAATCTTGCTGCCTCCATCCCAGGGATGGGTTGTGGGTTTGGGATTCCCTGTGTGCCTCACTCCCCGTTTCTATCCCTGCCCCCTGCGTTCCCCAGGGCGACGAGGGATCGTGGGGAATGCGGGTCCCCCTGGAATGACGGTGAGTGCTCCGATATTCCCGAGAAACCACGATCCACGGCTGGCAGAGATCCCAGGAGCCATGAGAGAAAATAAATGGGATTCTTCAGTGGGAAATGAGATTTGGGAACCTGAATTCAGCTGGGATGGGGGAGTGGAATCCTGTGAATTCCTTACTGGTCCTTGTCCATTTGGGTGGCTCATCCAAGGTTTGGAAGCCCTCCTGGAATATACAATCCCTGCCTGCTGTTGTCAGGTCTGGGGGAATTTCAGGAATTTCAGGCAGGAATTCAGGCTCTTTGTTCCTGGAGGGCTGCAGTAGGGGGAGACACAAATGGCCAGCTAGAATTTGGATAACTCATTATATTTATTCATTTTATTATTGGCTTTTTATTTATATTATTTAGTTATTAGTTTTTAGTTTTTCTTTTTAACTCTTTTTAAACTTTAACTCGTTTTTATTTTTAACTCTTCTAATTTTTAACTATCTTTTTTTTCATGGAATGAAAGGAAGTCATGCTTTGTAATAAAGGCATGACACGACACAATAGGAAATGGGGAAATGGCTTTAAAATGGAATAGGGCTAGGAATATAATGTGGATATTGGAGAAGAAATTCTTCCCTGTTGAGGCCTGGGGAGGTCCTGGCACAGAATTCCCAGAAAAATTGTGGCTGCCCCATCCCTGGGATGTGTCCAAGGCCAGGTTGGGATGAGGCTTTGGAGCACCCTGTGGATAGTGGGAAGGTATTCACTGAAGTTGGAAATTCCTCATCTTACCTGCATATTCCCAGGAAATTAAGCAAACGGTGCGCCATGATGGCTTTTCACCTCCCAATGCGGTTCCCATCCTGCGTTGGCCTCTCAATGGGCATCTGGAATCCTCCTCAAGGATCCACCCTCCTTGAGGCACCTCTTGGGCAACCTGGTCCTTTTCCTTCGATGGACTGAGGGTCCAAAACATCCCCGTGGGATTCTCAAAATGAGGAATTTGTTGAATTTATCCACCTGTCAGGAGGATCCCGGTGGTTGCACAGAGACTTAAAGTAGGAGCTCCTGCGCTGGTTCTCTTCCAGCAGCTTTTCCATGCTGGAGGCCAGCCCTGGAAGCAGCTCTGCCTTTGGATGGAGGCTGCTCTTTCCCAACTTCCCACTATTCCTCCCACGGTTTTTGTGGATCCTCCACGATATTTTTATGTGTTTTCTCAGGAGTCCAAAAGGCTTCCCAGTCGTGAAAGGCAAAGAGTAAGAACTGATCTTCTCTCACAGCTCTCTATATCTTATCTGGAATTCTTATTTCTACCAACTCTTATCTTATCTGCAATTCTTATCTACAGCTCTTATCTACATCTTTTATTTTCCACACGGTGCCTGGTGTCAGTGTGGGAGAGAGCTTGCCCTATTTAAAACACGTGGAAATAACACCGCAGGATCTCATGGGAATGGACTGAGGGAAGAGCCCCCGGATGGCAGCCTTTGCGTAGGGAACAGGATATCATCGCGAAATCGGAAAACTCGGGAGAGCCCCTGGATTAGCGCTTTGGGATTAATCCCTAGATATCCTGGGATAGGACTGGGAGAAGCTCTGGGTCAGGCTTTTGGAATTTATTCCCAGGATATCCCTGTGGGAAATGGACTGGGAGGCCCCTGGATCAAGCCTTTGGAATTATCCCAGGATATCCTGGGACCAGGACTCGGACGCAATCCTGGGGATGGGAAGGACTGAACCCTGGATCTTCTGGGAATAGGACTGGCGCCCCTAGAACTTTGGGAACAGGCTGGGATTATTTGAGCCCCGAATCTGGGACAAGGCTTCTGGGAAACCCCACTGATACTCCTGGGAAAGGACTGGGAGAAGCCCTGGACTCCTGCGGAAAGACTGGGAAGCCTTGGTCAGGCATTTGCGGAATTATCCCAGGCATCTCCTAGGATAAATGGGCTGGGAGAAGCCCCTGGACCAGGCGTCGTGTGCTCTGCGCTCCAGCTCCTACTCCCTACAGATTCCATTAAAAGGTTTGAGGGAGGAATTTGGGAAATCCTTCATTTTTAGGMTGCCATCCCACCCCTGCAGGATGGAGGTGCTGAATCCCTTTGGGGTGGGAAATCCAGCAGCAATCCCACATKGTGCTGAGCATGGAGTCAGGAAAACCCCRCCTCAGTCCCCTGGGGTTTTATTCATTGTCAATACCATAAATTTGGGATTTCCATGACATTTCATGGTGAGCTGAGGGTTTTCCAGAGTGTCCAGAGGATCTGACTTCCAGCTCCAGAAGTTTTAAGTGGCTTGGAGTGGGAATCARTGGCCTGAGTGGCACAAGAGGGAAGAAAAAGGGAATAATTCACCTTTTTTTTTTTCTTTTCCTGTTTTTAGGGCGATCAGGGACTTCTGGGACCAAAGGGAGAACGAGTAAGGACATTCCAGATTTTTTGGGGTTTTCCTTTCACTGAGTGGCTCCCAGAAAATCCTGGATCCATYCTCTCCTTGCTGTGCCTATGAAATTAAGAGGAAGCAACACCTGGATTCTCTCCCTCCTTTTTGGGGGTCTCCACCAGTTTAAATCAAATTTTTTTGATTCCATCCTCACACTGGAAACATCTCTGGGAGAGCTGAGTTTGYGGGATGGATTTGATGGGATCCTACAAAGCACAACAACAACCAAAAAAAAAAAACCAAAAAAACCAGAAAGTAATTTGGGAACGATTTGCTGGGGCACAAAAATCCTGAATTAAGAGAGGAAGAAAATTCCCCCTGATTTTTGGAATGAGCAGCTGACCCCAAAGCCAACCTTAATTTCCAGCAGCCCGAGCTGGCTCCTGACAGGTAATRGGAAAATAACTCCTCAAGTGCTCCTGGAAAAATGCTCAGAAACCGCTGAACTCGTGCCCGGCGTTTTGTTAAGTCCCTTCCTGGCCGGAATGGCTGGTTGGAAAATGAGGTTTTGGAAAAGCTCCGTGATGATGCCTCCTTTGAGTCACGCAATATTCCGTGATTAAGGCCCATTTGTCTCTGAGGAAGCTCCTCTGGAAAGGAACTCGCCCCGGAGACCAATCAATTCTTAATTTGCTTCGTGAGGAGGCCTCGGAATTCTTCCCAAGCCAAAGGAATGTGGGATGAGTTTTCCAAAGGATGCCTTCGTAAAAGATGAGGTGGAATCAGAGATAAAACGGGAGCCGGAGGGAAAAATTGGCTTGGGTTTGTTCCACCTGATTCCAGCTTAATTTCCYGTCTCATTCTCCCTGGGTCAGTGCAGGAATGACTCCATGGATCCCAGGGTTGGATTAAACTGTAGGATTTTTAGTCTCTCTTCTATTCCCAAAATTTGTTGAGCCCCATCCTGGCTCTGTTAGAGAGCTGGGAAGCAGGAATGTGTATGAAATCAGAATTTGGGAAGGGTCCTGTGGAGAGGGTTGGACAGAGTCCAAAAAATGTTGGATTTTTTGGGAATATTGACGGATGTAGAGTTAGTAAAACCCCAGCCAGGCAGAATCACCCAGACCAGGAATATTTGCACTGAAGGGAGTTGAGTGAAGGGAATTTTTTCCGAAGGGAACCCAGCCGCCCGCCTTTGGAGACACAACCATCCCTGCTCCAGAGCAGAGACATTCCATGGAAAAACAAAATTCCAGTCCCTGGGGAGCTCAGCAGGGCTGTGTCCATGGGGTTCCTGCGTCCCTGTGGCTCCCAGGGGTGACACTTTGGGGGTGTCACCCCCCAAAACCTCCCTCTGAGGGGTGACCTTGGTGCCATTCCTGAGCTCCGGCTGCATCCATAATCCGGGGCACCATGGACAGCTCCATTCCCTATCCTGCCTGTGGCTGCTTCCCACAGCTGGGAAGAGCTGGGAATCCCGAGCCCCTGAGTGACAAAGCCAACAAAGCACGGGTACTTCATGAATCTGTCCCGCAACGGGATCAGGAATACAGGCTTTGTCTCTTTCGCATTGGGACAAACACCAGCGGGCTCAGCGTTTTTAGGGACAGGAGGCACTGGGGAAACCTCAGGATTTGGGTTTTCTGGGCATGTTCATTCCAGGCTTTTAATGAGGGTGATTAACCCTAACAATTAAATCATTGTTAATCACTGATTTCAGTGGAGATATTGAGTGAGAAGCCAGGTCACTCGTTGGAATCTGTCCCAGCACTGGGATCAGGGAATGATCCCATTTGTCCCGTTCTCACTGCGGGATAACACCAGCAGGGGGTCCAGACTTTTAGTTAGACAGGAGGGCACTGGGGAACCTCAGGATTTGGTCTCTCGTCGCATTGTCCAGCTTTTTAATTGAAGGGTGATTAACCCTAACAACTAACTCATTGCTATATCACTGCATTCCCAGTGGGATCCTCTGATGACAAAGCATGTGTCACTCGTGCGGATATCTCCAGACACTGGGATTCAGGAATATCCCTTTGTCCCTTTCGCACTGGATACACCACAGGCGGTCCAGTGTTTTTAGGGACAGAGAGGGCACTGGGGAAACTCAGGATTTGGGTTTTCTGGGCACAGTTCATGTCCAGGCTTTTAATGAGGTGTGATTAACCCTAAACGATTCATTTTACTCACTCGTCCATTCCCATGGGATCCATGAGCTCTGGTGCGATCCGTTTCCCTGTCTCTCCTTTCTCGCAGGTGGTGAATCCATGAAACAGATTTTGGACCCCAGGGCTAACAAAGGCACCAAAGGAGATCCCGTTAAGTTGGTAGCTCTTCTCAAGCTGTCCCTTGTCTCGCTGCCGTCAGCATCAAGCGCTGGCTGAAGCAGCACTTGATCAGCTGATCCTTCCAGAGAGAGTGAAATAATTCAAATTCCACAATTCGTGGTTATCCTTTCAGGAGTGAGCGGAGACTGCCGGTTTTGATGGAGACAAAGGCGAGAAGGTGACGAGGACGGACCCATAGCGAGACACATTGGAACTTCCAAAAGTGAGGAAGGACTGAGGGATGATGGAAGGAATTCCAAAAAATTATCTGGATGCCCTTGATCCTGGAACACAAATTCCCAGAAGAAATTGTGCTACCTATCCCTGGAAGTGTCCCAGGCAGGTTGGCACGACTTGGAGCAAACCTGGGATCATGAGGGTGTCCACAGCTGGATTGGAAGCAGGGTGATCTTTAAAGCCACTTCCATCCCAACCATCGCTGAATGTCTCTGGTCTCTGCTGGAAAAACACGGGCCACACCCCGACTCTTGGCGACCTGAAGGGAGCAAGGGGCTGGGAGAGGTTGGTGGCCCCAAACACATGCCATTTCTCAGGCGTCCCACGGGAAAAGCAACCATTCCTTTCCACATCCCCTTCTCCTCCAGGACATCCCTGCTCTGGAAGCCTCTGGAATGCTCTTTGTAATGGCTTGATGGCTCCCATGGTCCTGCGGTGTTCCCTTGCTCCTCCCAGGAGCTCATCCCAGCTCCCAGCCCAGCCCCCTTTTCTGGGGAGGAATCATGGAACTCTTTCCCACTCCCGCTGAGTCACAGCTCCCGTCTCCGTTTCCCTACTCATCCCAATTTCCATCTCACGGAAATGGCTTGGCTTCTTCAGGCCTGACCCAGGACTGAATAAATTGAAGTTTCCCGCAGCAGCAGGAAGTCCAGCTCCTGTTATTCCACGGGAAGCTCCGTGGCGGTGTGGTCCAGGTGGAATTGCTGATCCCAAGTGTGGCATGTCTCTTGAGGAAGGCAGATCCTGCCCTTTCCTGATCCGCTGCTCAGGTCCCCACAAAGTGAAGGGACACTTCTTGGAGATCTTCCCATATTTTTTAAAGTCGGATAAAATTCCATGTATTTCTTTGTGTCCGATTGGGCTCGATGATAAGTCCTCCATAAAAATTAATCCATAAAAAATAACCATTAAAAATACTCCAGAAAAAGTAATCATGAAAAATAATCCATGAAAAATAACCACATAAAAATATTCCATTAAAAATAATTCCATTAAAAATAATCCACAAGATAACGCACAAACGTCTCCCTCTTGGATAAATATCCGGATGACTGTTGGAGAGTGGAATCTCCCAGCCCCAGTTGAGCCCAGCAGGGTCTTCTCCTGGATTTTGGCACAACAAGCTCATCCGAGGATCCAAACCCCTTCCTGCCTTTTTCCTTCAATCCCCACCAGTAGGCAAGGCAATCTTCTCCAGAACCAAATTCCCAGAGGTTCTGCCAAGTCCTGGCGCTGGTGGCTTTCCTCCCGATCTCCTGGGATGGAATTTGAGATGGAAATGGTGCTTTTGGTCATCTTGTATCTCGTGGCGTTTTTCCATGGAATTAAATTCCAGAGAGAGCAGGCCGGCTCACACTGTATTTACACAGGAATTTTTAACATTTTACGACAGGAAATAAAAGGAGAGCAGTGGCTCAGATCCAAGGAATGATGGACTTTTCGAGCCCGTGAGCAGGAGGACCGTCGACAGAAGGTGAGCTCCAATCCTCCGTGCAGGACTGAGGTGGAAAATCCCATCCCACTTTTCCCCATGGGTATGTAATCCCTCATTCCCCCTCCCAAATTTTCTGCTTGGAATGATTGAAGCTTGGAAAACAAGGAGCAGCTGCATTTTTCAGGAAAAGCCTGAAATTTTAATGGGAAGCAGAAAGTTCTCTATGGCGAGCTCTTCCCAGGCGAACGGCCCCCAGTAAGGGAGCCATTTAGCCATAGAACTCACTC
>NDFG01000414.1:166176-194554 GCA_002167245.1 Sporophila hypoxantha | reverse complement strand
GGAAAAAGTAATCATTGAAAAATAATCCATGAAAAATACCCATAAAAATATTCCATTAAAAAATATTCCATTAAAAAATAATCCACAAGATAACGCACAAACGTCTCCTCTTGGATAAATATCCGGATGACTTCTGGAGAGGTGGAATCTCCAGCCCAGTTGCCCCATGAGCCCAGCAGGGTCTTCTCCTGGATTTTGGCACAACACAGCTCATCCGAGGATCCAAACCCCTTCCTGCCTTTTTCCTTCAAATCCCCACCAGTAGGCAGGCAATCTTTCTCCAGAACAAATCCCAGAGGTTCCTGCCAAGTCCTGGCGCTGGTGGCTTTCTCCCGTACTCCTTGGGATGGATTTTTGAGATGGAAATGGTGCTTTTGGTCATCTTGTTTCTCCGTGGCGTTTTTCCATGGATTTAAGCCAGAGAGCAGGCCGCTCACAATGTATTTACACAGGATTTTAACATTTTACGGGAATCAAAGGAGAAGCTGGATCCAAGGAATGAATGGGACTTTTCGGGAGCAGGAGGACCCGTGCGGACAGAAGGTGAGCTCCAAATCTCCTGCAGGACTGAGGTGGAAATCCCATCCCGCTTTTCCCATGGAATATAATCCCTCATTCCCTCCCAAAATTGCTGCTTGGAATGATTGAGGTTCTGGAAAAAAAGCAGAGCAGCTGCACTTTTCCAGGAAAATCCTGAAATTTTAATGGAGCAGAGCTCTGGCGAGCTTTCCCAGGCTGGAATGGTCGGTAAGGGTTGCTGGAATCTCAATATTCCAGGAGGGAGGTCAGAGATGTTCTCCAAGCTCCATTTAGAGCTGGTGGAATCCGTTGTTTTCCAGCTGGGATATTTGGGATATCCCACTGCCCTATCCAGCTGCTACTGTAAGGAGCTCCTCAAAGCTCTCCCTGTCCCTTTTCCAGAATTCCTACAGCATTCCTGTTCCAGTAGGGATCTCAGCTCTTCCCCAGGGTGAACTCATCCCAGCGCGGTGCTTTCCTGCAGGGGAGCCAGGAGAACGAGCTCGCCGGGATCTTCGTGAGTTTGTCGGAAAAACGATTTCCCTTGCCTTTCCAAACCCTTCGGTGTTGGAGAAGGGCCCGGTGGATCCTCGCTCCGAGGGCAGGAATTTGAGAAAGGGTGGAAGAGCGTGGGAACTCAGGAGCTGCTCACAAGTTCCGTGTTCCAGGAGTTTTGCTGGAAACCAGCCTGGGGGATATCAGGATTCACAGCCAGAGTTTGGGGTTATGGCTTGTGGAAGAAATTTCCCTCTCTGTGCAGATCGGATGTTCTTGTGCACAGAATTCCAGAAAAATTATGATTGCCCACATCCTGGAAGTGTCACAAGGCCAGGCGGAACAGGGTTTGGAGGAACCTGGGGGTAGTGGGAGTTCCCTGCCATTGGATGGCGTTTTGAGGTCCTTTCCACCCAAAAAACCATTCCGTGGATTCAACATGATTTTGCATTAAGGAACACAAGAAAAATACATTTATTTAATGTGTTTCATTTGCCTTTGGTGTTATTCCCCCAAGTGGAAAAGCCCCAAGCCCAAAGACCTCAGGATCCACGGAATCATGGATATTTGGAGTTGAAAGGACCCACCAGGATCATCAAGTCCAACTCTTAAATTAAGAAACCAAAACCCAAATTTCGCAAGGTGTGTCAAAGAAATAAATCCCCATTGAGTTCCTGGTCACAGCCACGAATATTGACACGGCTTGGAATCCCCAAATGGGAATTGCTCACCTGAGGCAAAGGCCCTCGATCCATAATTTTGCATATTATTGCGTTTATTATTTTATGTATTTTGTTGTTGTTGTCTATATTATTTAATACTACTACTACTACTATAATATAATAATTGAATAATTATAATTATAATGTATAATTATATTTATATAATTTAATTATAAATAACCTTCTGAGCACTTGGCCAAAAGTCTTGGACCAGAACATTGCTGCAAGACCTGGATCAGCCACTGCTAGGTGCTGCATGGATTGAGATAATTTATGGAATTGTTTTGGTGAGGAACACCTGCTCCATGGGGGTGAATCCATCAGGAATGGGAGCAAAGTTTGCTGAGTGTAAAGGCATCCCAGCATCCTGGGTTTTCCCTGGATTTTGCGGGATACATAATCCCACAGAGTGGTGTCCTTGCCATCCACATGAGCAAAGCAAGGAACTTTTCCTTTTTGGAAAGTATCCTGGGATTCTAAGCTGGGACTTGATTCCTCACCACATTCCCAAATTGCAAAGAGCCAGATCCGAGCTGGGACGCTGCTGGAGGATCCATTGATAAATTCGTGGAATGGTCGTCCCCCTGGGGCCACCTCTGCCCTGGATCACTTCCCACTGGTTTTATTGGAAGATTTAGGGAATCTCACCCATCATTCCCATCATTCAGGCACCTGGAGGAGGACCTGATGGAATTTAAGCTCCACTTCATTTCTAAGGCTCTTCACTTTGTTATTCCTTCCCTGAGTTTATTCCCAAGGCTGTCCATCATTCCCAAATCCTCTTTTTTGCGAGGACAGAACTCCCATCCTGCCTGAATCAACACCAAAATCTTCCAGGCGGACCTCGTTGCTCCTCATTGTTCCTTCATTTCCCTCTAATCCCATCTTTTATTCCACAATTGCCCCCACAAGTGCTGCTCCTGCTTGAATTTTCCCTGCAGCAATTTCAGCGACCTCATCCATTACTCTCCTCGAATTTTCTGATCCATGGAAGTTCCCACAGAGCTGACAGCATCTGTGTCTTCTCCCCCCCTCCCATGCATGTATTCTTGGAAAATTTCAATGGATCCTCTTGGACTTCCCACACGGTTCAGTTTTGAAATCCAGGCGCCTTCCTCCTCTTCCCCCTCTTTTTCGTAAAGCTTCTGCTCCCTTTTAATTTTGCATGTTCCTGGCCTCGCGTTCGCTCTTTTATGTTTCAATGCTGCCTTTTGTATTCCCATTAACTCGTCATTTGCGTCATGGACTCAGGCTTCCAGCTCTCTCTTCTTTTATTCCCGGGACTGACTGCATTTTAAATAACCACGGTTAACATTATTCTTCCCCAAAACCTCTGGTTTTTTAATGCACTTTCCCTCGCTTCTTGCTCGCTGTTTTGGTTTGCAGGGATTCTGAATCCCTGGAAAAAGTTCAGCAGGGTGGGAATGGTTTATAAGCAGGAATTTTGAGTTGGGTGGATATAAGTTCCAGGAAAACTGGATCCACACAGAAATCCTAAAATCCTGAGGGTTGGATTATTGCCAGCATCCTCTCATTCTAAAGTCCGTAGCCAAGGAAATTTTCCACCAAACGGCAATTTCCCACCCCAAACAACCAATATTTTTGAGGGGAAAAGTGGCTCAAAAACTGCAGCAAATAAACCCAACCCAAAACCCAGCAGGGAAGCAAAACCAACGGCTGGAGCTCAAGGGTGGAGATTTCCCTTTCCACTCATCCCACATCAAACACTGAGGAGGAGGGAGCCCAGAGGTGGAAACCTTTAACCGGTCATTTGGGTCATGGACTCAGGCCTTCCAGCTCCTCTTCTTTATTCCCTGTGACTGTGCATTAAAATAACCACGGGTTAACCCGTTATTTCTCCCCAAAACTCTGGTTTTTTAATGCACTTTTCCCTCGTGCCTTGTTTTCAGGGATTCTGAATCCCTGGAAAGTTTCAGCAGTAGTGGGAATGGTTGTATAAGCAGGAATTTGAGTTTGGGGTGATATTAAGTCTCCAGGAAACTGGGATCACACAGAATCCTAAAATCCTGAGCGGTTGGATTATTCCAGATCCTCTCATTCCAAAACCCCTTGCCAAGGAAATTTCCACCAAACGATGGCAATTCCCACCCCAAACACCAAATATTTTTGAGGGAAAAGGAAGCTCAAAACTGCAGCAAATAAACCCAACCAAAAACCCAGCAGGGGAAGGCCTAAAACCACGGATGGAGCCTCCAGGGTGAGATTCCATTTCCATCATCCCATCAAATACTGAGGAGTGGGAGCTCAGGGAGTGAAAACCTTTAAACTTGTCATTTGGGGTCATGGACTCAAGGCTTCCAAGCGTCCTCTTCTTTATTCCCTTGTGACTGTGCATTTAAAATAACCACGGGTTAACCCATTATTCTCCCCCAAAAACTCTGGGGTTTTAATGCACTTTTCCCGTCGCTTCTTGCTCCCTGTTTTGGTTGTTCCAGGGATTCTGAATCCTGGAAAAAAGTCAGCAGAGTGGGAAATGGTGTTTTAAGCAGGAATTGAGTTTATGATGGATATTAAATCTCCCAGGAAAACTGGGATCACACAGAATCCTAAAAGTGCTGGGGTTGGATTATTCCAGATCCTCTCATTCCAACCCCCTGCCAAGGGGAATTTTTCCACCAAACCAGGCAATTTGCCCACCCATAAACCAAATTTTTTGGGGGAAAAAAAAAGTTGCTCAAACTGCAAAGCAAATAAACCCAACTGAAAACCACCCATCAGGGAAGGGCTAAACCATGGCTGGAGCTCCAGGGTGGATTTCCCTTTCCATCATCCCATCAAATACTGAGGAGAGGGAGCCAGGAGGTGGAAACCCTTGCCTTTTAGGAGAAGTTTGGGAATTCATCCTCCTTTTGATGTGTGCCTTCAAAGGGCTCCATCCTTTCGGGGGAGCATCCCGATGGATTCCAGCGTGTCCCTGCTCATTCCCGGCTCCTCCCTGGCTCCAGCCCGGAGCTCCGCAGGAATTTTTGCCCTGGAGCAGGGAGGATCGGAGGTTTCTCTGCCTGCGTCACAGGGTTGGTGACTCAGCCTCTCTGCGTGCACCCCGAGCGTTGGCCGTGCAATTCCAGCAACGTTTGAATCCCAAATCCAAAGAGCCGGRGTCTGCTTCCAGTGTTCCTGCAGTAATTGCCTTTAAATTGCCATTTAAATTTTAATTTACTCCCATTTATTGTCCGGCCTTGACTTCCCTGGCACGACACCGGGATGGAAATCTGAGGGAACAAATTTCCATTTGGTTGCTTTGCATTTTCTTCTTTCTTTCTATTTTTTTTTTTTTCTCTTTAAATTCCTCCAATCCCATCTTTTCCCTGTCCTGGCAAAMCATGACCTCCATGACCTTCTTCCCTTTCAGGCCACGTCCAATCCTGATTTTAAACCTTCCAATCCACATTCCAAAATCTCTCCAGCAGGAAATCACTTAGRGAGAGATAAAACCCAGGTCTAAATCTTATTTATGTTGCCTGGACTAAGTAGGCCAGGMTTAGACTCAGCTTTCCAGCAGATCCTTAAGATTTGAAACATTCCAGTCCATATTCCAAAATCTCTCCAGCCTAGGAAAGCAGCAAACCAATTATAGAGAGGTAAAACCCAGGTCTAAATCTTATTTATGTTGTCTGGACTAAGTAGGCCAGGCTTAGACCCAGCCTTCCAGCACACTCTTATGATTTTAAACCTTCCAATCCAAATTCCAAAATCTCTCCAGCCCAGGAAAAACAGGAAACCAATTATAGAGAGATAAAACCCAGGTCTAAATCTTATTTATGTGTTCTGGACTAAGTAGGCCAGGCTTAGACTCAGCTTTCCTTCAGCATATCCTTAAGTGAGTTTAACTTTTCCTAAAGCCATCTGGGATTCTCTCAGGAGGAGAAGGATCTCATGGAAAGCAGGAAGATGAGTTGGACAGGAAAACATGGAAAACCTGGCACTGGAGATATCTGGGATAATTAAGAGAAATATTAAAGTTTAAATTAAATTAAAATTAAATTAAATTAGGAGAACTCTAATTAATGTCAGGCTTTTTAGTGCGCAAAAAGAAGATTTTTGAGCCATTCCTGGTCTGATCCCAGCTCCCAGCTCCTTCAAAACTCCAGGCACTTGAAGGTATCCCAGATTTGTGGGATTTAACCATCACACAAATGGTTTATTAYCCTCCAATCTGTCCCAGCAAACAGAAATATTCCCATTTTCCCAGGGTTTTATGGTTTATTTACGCCCCCAGATGGAGTTTATTATTGATTGTGTCAATAAATAGTTACCAATAAAGAGATATCCGTGCCTGGAATATGGAGGAACATGGATTTCCCCYGATCCAGGGAGTCCCTGGCACACAAATCTGATTTTTTTTTTTATCTTAATGAATTTGTTTCCTTCCAACAACCACAGCAAACAAATTCCAAGCAGAGAATTCCAYTTGTTCAGCTCCTGATTTGCCCAAGCAGCCAATTCATTCTGCCCTGAGAGGGGCTCAAGTGGGAATAAATCCAATTTTTCCTTCMCATCCAGGTGCTGGAAAATGACATCAAAATTGGCCAGGATGGATGAGGAGACTGCAGCAACCTGGGGGGAAAAAAAAAAAAATTAAATTTAAAAATTAAAAAAGAGGATTTTTAGCAGCTTTATTTGCTACCACAACAATGGGAGACTCCATGAAATGAGCTCCCAGTGCTGGATGTGGCTCCAGAAGCCAAAAAAATTCCACAATGGGATAAAAAACCCACAGCCCCCTTAAATCATTCCCTAAATCCTTGTTCCCATTCCCAAGCCCATCCAAACCTCCCTGCCTGGAATGACCCTTTTGCTGCCACAATTTCCCCAGCAGGAATTACCAATTCATCCCCTCCCAGGTTTCATTTGCCAGGGATTTACAATCCATGGAATTGGGGTGAGGAATGGGAGAGAAATCCCAACCTCAGGCCTTGGGGCTGTTCCTGGGSGAGCTTCTGCCCTCGGATTGAGGGGTCCTACAGTTGGGATTCCATCCTGCACTGTCCTCATCCCTCTTCCCTGGAAAAACCAGGCTGTGGAATGAATTTTTCCCAACTTTCTGGCAGGGTGCAGCAGGACTGGATGGGAAGAACGGGATCAAGGGAGCCAAAGGGGACAGAGGCCTGCAGGGACAGCAGGGGAAGCCGGTGAGTGGCAGGATTGTTTGGAATGTGGWTCCCACATTCCTGTCTGTGCTTTCCTGAATCCCACATTCCYGTCTGTTCCTTCCCAGATCCCACATTCCTTTTAGTACCCTCCCAGATCCCACATTCCTCTCAGCTCCTTCYCAAATCCCACATTCCTGTCTGTGCTTTCCTGCACCTCACATTCCTTTTGGGCCTTCCCGGATCCCAACATGCCTGTCTGTGCTTCCCAGATCCCACAATTCCTGTCTGAGCTTTCCTAAATCCCACATTCCTGTCTGTGCTTCCTGCAGTCTCACATTCCTTTTGGGCCTTTCCCAGATCCTACCTTCCTGTCTGTTCCTTCCCAAATCCCACATTCCTTTAGTACCCCCCAGATCCCATATTCCTCTCAGCTCTTCCCAGATCCACATTCCTGTCTGTTCCTCCCAAATCCCACATCCTCTCTGTGCTTTCCTGCATCTCACATTCCTGTCTGTGCTTTCTGGGATCCCACATTCCTGTGCTGTGCTTTCTGGGATTCCCACATTCCTGTCGCACTTTTCCTGTCATCTTCACATCCTTTTCATACTTTTCCCAGATCCCACATTCTGTCTGTGCTTTCCTGCATTCTACATTCCTGCTTGCTCCTTTCCAAATCCCACATTCCTTTTTGTACTTTTTCCCAAATCCCACATTCCTTTTTGGTTTCTTTCCCAGATGCCACATTTTCATCCAGCTCCTTCCTAGATCCCACATTCCTCTCTGCTCCTTCCTAAATCCCACATTCCTGTCTGTGTCATCTGGGATCCCACATTCCTCTCAGCTCCTTCCCACATCCCACATTCCTGTCTGCACTTTCCTGCATCTCACATTCCTTCTAGTACTTTCCCAGATCCCACATTCCTGTCTGTGCTTTCCTGGATCCCACATTCCCTTCTGCTCCTTCCCAGATCCCACATTCCTTTCCCTTCCCACCCCCTAGAGGCCTCAAGGGTTTCCCCAGGGCCTTCCTCAGGATCTTTCCCAAATCCTGGAAAAGTCTCCAATGCACATCCTGGCCTGGTTTTTAGGACTTGTCTTCCTCCAGTTCCCAGCATGTCCATATCCCAAAATTTCTTACTTATCCCGTGTTTCCCAGCCTGAGTTTTCCTCTTGTTTCTTACCAACGCCCAAATTTCAATTCCCTTCACATCCCAAGTCCCTCCCTGCCTGATGAGAGCAGGAAACCAAGGAATCCTTCACTAAATCCCTCATGGATTTCCTGGGATCAGCTCCCTCACAACAGGGAGGCTCCCAAAAAAATTCCARCACGTGGTTGGGATTTTGGCCCGTTATTCCTGAAAATTCACCTCCTTTGTCCTTTTTTTCCCATGTAGGGAGGGAAAGGTGACCCTGGGACCACTGGTGACACCGGGCAGAAAGGGACAAAGGTAGGACATGGATGAGATCCTGGGCAATCCCCATCCTTGGAGATGCCCAAAATCCCTGGAAATGTGGTGGAACAGCTTTGGATGGCCCTGCGTGGATTGGGAGTTGGAGAAACGTTCTCCAGAGCTCYTTCCAGCCTCAACCACTCCATGATCCTGGGAAATAAAGGTTGGGATGAGCAGGGATGGGGAAGGAGCTTCCAGCAGCCCCAGAATTCCTCCTCTGCCCTCATTCCCTGTGATCTCMTTAATTCCCAGGGCTTGCGGGGGCTTCCAGGCCGGACCGGCGCTCCTGGAGCCAAAGGTGCCAAGGTGAGCCAAGCCCAGCCAAGCCCAGCTTTCCACCCTGCTCCAGCTGCCCCATTCCCAAACTGCTTCCMACCCATTCCCAGGAAAGCTTCATCCATGGAATTCCAGAGGAATYCACCCCATTTCTRKGGGAAAATCCCTCCTGKAARGCCTKTGAAGAGCAGGGAATCAMRKATTGGGAAGCTTTAAGGCTTGCAGGGAACTTTGGGATAATCCAGGGTTAAAAACTAAACTAAGCACAGCCCAAATCCCTCCTGATCCAGGAATCCTGAGGAATTCACCCCATTTCTATGGGAAAATCCCTCCTGGAAGGCCTTTGAAGAGCAGGGAATCACATATTGGGAAGCTTTAAGGCTTGCAGGGAACTTTGGGATAATCTAGGGTTAAAAACGAAACTAAACCCAGCCCAAATCCCTYCTGATCCGTGGCTTAGCAACGGCCTGGGCTCAGGTCTAAATTGGTGCCGGGCTCTTATCATCACCATTAGTTCCTTATCAGTAAACAACATCTAATGAGCCTTAATGGGCTTTTTATGGAGGGATTGGGAAGCTTGATAAGAGAAATGGGAGCTGTTGGTGACAGAGGCAATGTTGTTGTTATTATTGTRGTTATAATAATTTCTTAAATTAATATTATTTTTATTATTGTTGTTATTAACATTTGGATTCATCAGCCCCGCTCCATTTGGTAACTGAATTTTTATCTGGGGAATTCCCCACCTACTTCCCTCCAGGAGAGTTTGGAGTTGGGATAATCTCCAGTTTTAAGGATTCCCATTTATCTTSGTTATGAGTTAAATTAGTGTCAGTTTGTTAATTTGTCTCATTYGTTAATAGTTAAATTTTAGTGATCAGAAATTTCTGGGCTGAGGTGAGACTTCATCTCGGAGTGTCTTCCCTGGGTTATCCCTTTCCTTGCTTTTCCAGAGTTTTCCCGATGTTTTTGAGGTTCTTTTTCCTCACAGCCCCTCCATTGTTTTCCATCCACAGGGAGAGGTTGGCAGTCCTGGAAAACCAGGAATTCCAGGATTGAATGGACAGCCTGGACCAAAGGTGAGCATCTGAACCATGCCAGAATCATGGAATGCTTTGGGAAGGGACATTTAAAGTGATCCCACAAGAGTTTTCCCAGAAGTTTTCCCAAATCCACCTCTGGAAAATGCCCTTTTCTTCCAAGGGGGATAAATTGGGTTTTCCTGGATCTGTTCCCATAAATCAGCCWGGATTGGGTGAAGATTCTTGGATATTGGGATTGGGATCTTTACTCACCTCCTCAGCTGAGCTCATCCATCCCAATCCCGATGCTCCACAGGCTCTTTTCCATTTTATGGGAATTTTCCCTCTCCTGGAATACCACCAGCGCCCAAACTGAGGTGACACTCAGTAAATAACTCTAATCCAAGGAAAAACCAGTTAATTCCCAAAATCCCAGCCTTTCCAAGCCCACATTAGACATGATTTTACCTTGGCTCCTTCCAGGGTGAGCCAGGAGCCTCAGGGAGCGATGGCACCTCTGGAATTCCTGGGGAGAAAGGAGAAAAGGTTGGTGCTGAGCCCACTACCATTTCCAAGGAATAAATCCCACATCCATCAGGTGCAGTTAACAAAATTTAACATTTTCCACATCACTGGTGCCCTTTCCAGAGGGGAAATGTCAACTGGCTGGAACGTTAGGGTTCCAGGGARTGCAGTTGGAAAAGGGCAGGAGAGAGAGGTCTCCTTAAATTCCYCTCTGTGCATGGATAAAATCCCAGGAGGAGCCAGTTTGGTGTGAGGAGAAGCCATCCAGAGGGGCTGGGATTCACTGGCAGTTATTCCACCACCATTCCCAGGGTAAATCCCTGGGATGGAAGTGGGTCAGGCTGTGGCCACCTTGGCATGGGAAATGGGAAGGGTCTCCAAGCTGATCCCAAGTTCTRTTCCCATCTTCTTGAGGAATTCCCACCTGGATCACTCCCCACCAATCTTTCTTCTCAGCATTCCTTGATTTCCTGCTCTATTCCTGAAAAAAAAACCACACATAAATTTGTACTTTTCCATAGGGGGAAAAAATTGGGATTTCTGTTAAAACAGTAAATTTTTAAGGACAAAAAACCAAAGAAAATCTCAGCAGCCTCCATCAAATCTCTTGGCATTTTCCAGCCCCTCAGGCCCTTCCTGCATTCCAGTCTCCAATGGATTTGGGATCTTAAAGGATTTCATTGATAWCAAATCTGTTCCCCATTCCCTGATGGTCAAACACCTCCTGAAGTCTCTGGTTGGTGGCCTGGAGATCATTCCCAGGGAATTCTCATTCCCTTCCTCTCCTGGCCTTCTCCTCTCCCACAGATTTGTTTTCCCCCACTGCTGGGTGTTGGGTTTTTCCTTCTGCTGGGTTTCAAGGGAATATTTTCTGTTCCAGCRGCTCCGGGAGGAAGCTCAGTGGTGAAGATGAAATTTGTAGGTTTGGGATCTTCCTCTTTCCTCGTTTTTCCCAGGGTTACAAATGAAAGGGCTCTGTTTAGRTGAGCTGGGAATTTAGGAAGTTCAGGGAATAGTTGGATGGAAAATCCAAGTCACCAAGCACCTTCTGGACAAGGAAGGGTGGAGAGCAAAGGAATGTGGGAGGTGTTCCCGTATTCCCAATGCCATGGAAGTGTTTGGATGAGGTTTGGCTGCCCCATCCCTAAAACCCCTGTGATTCCCAGGGAGCCAAGGGAGTTCCTGGATTGGGAGGATTCAAGGGACAAGCAGGATGGCCTGGGAAGCCTGGAGGGGCCGGAGCAGCCGGACCTCGAGGGCCACAGGGAGAGCCAGGCCCACAGGTGAGCACAGGTCCTGAATCCCACGGGAATCCCACAGGAATCCCACAGGAATCCCACTGGTCCCAAATCCCACAGGAATCCCATCAGGTCCTGAATCCCACAGGATCCCACAGGTCCCAAACCCCACAGGAATCCCAGCAGGTTCTCAATCCCACAAGAATCCCAGCAGGTTCTCAATCCCACACAAATCCCAACAAGTCCTGAATCCCACAGGAATCCCACTGGTCCCGAATCCCACAGGAATCCCAGCAGCTCCTGAATGCCACAAGAATCCCAGCAGGTCCCAAATCTCACAGGAATCCCAACAAGTCCTGAATCCCACAGAGGAATCCCACTGGTCCCAAATCCCACAGAGCCCGAATCCCACAGGTCCCGAACCCCACAGGAATCCCAGCAGGCCCTGAATCCCACAGGAATCCCACAGATCCCACAGGAATCCCAGCAGGTTCTCAATCCCACAGATCCCAAATCCCACAGGAATCCCAGCAGGTCCTGAATCCCACAGGAATCCCAAGTCCTGAATCCCACAGGTCCTGAATTCCACAAATCCTGAATACCACAGGTCCAAAACCCCACAGGTTCTGAATCCCACAGGAATCCCAGCAGGTTCTCAGTCCCACAGGAATCCCACAGGAATCCCAGCAGGTTCTCTGTCCCACAGGAATCCCACAGATCCTGGATCCCACAGGAATCCCAGCAGGCCCTGAATCCCAGCAGGCCCTGAATCCCAGCAGGCCCTGAATCCCACAGGACCTGAATCCCACAGGAATCTCACAGATCCCGAATCCCAAGGAATCCCACTGGTCCCAAATCCCACAGAGCCTGAATCCCACAGGTCCTGAACCCCACAAGTCCTGAATCCCACAGGAATCCCAGCGGGTCCTGAATCCCACAGGAATCCCACAGATCCCAAATCCCACAGGAATCCCAGCAGGCCCTGAATCCCATAGGTCCTGAATCCCATAGGAATCCCAGCAGGCCCTGAATCCCAGGAGGTCCTGAATCCCACAGGATTCACAGATCCTGAATCCCAGCAGGTCCTGATTCCCACAGGAATCTCACAGATCCTGAATCCCACAGGATTCACAGGTCCTCAATCCCACAAGTCCTCAATCCCACAGGTCCTGAACCCCACAGATCCTGAATCCCACAGGAATCCCACAGGTCCTGAATCCCAGCAGGTACCAAATCCCACAGGAATCCCATCAGGTCCTGAATCCCACAGATCCTGAATCCCAAAAATCCCAAATCCCACAGGTCCTGAATCCCACAGGAATCCCAGAGGAATCCCACAGATCCCAAATCCCRCAGGGATCCACTCCTGGACACCCTCGTGTACCTGAMCACCCCTGAAGTGTCCCCATGTCCCCAATGTCCCCATGTCCCCATGTCCCTGCTCTCCCGAGCTCTCCCACATTCCCTCTTCCCGCGGGATCTCAATCCACAGATTCCCTCTCCCAATCTCTTTTCCTCCGGACATTTTCCCTCCTCTCTCCTCCCCTCCTTTCCCTCTCTCCAGGGGAAGATCTGACCTCTCCATGGAGAGATAATTCCAAGTGATCAGGACACCAAGTGGTTCATTATCCCAGGATCAGGATGCCAGGGCTTGGGAAGGAGCCGCTGGCTCTCAGCTCCCRTTTTTAATGAATATTTTTGCATTCCAGCCACGCTGGGCACCTTTAGAAATGCAGGGGAAAAAAATCCTGGGAAATGAGATGTTAATTCCATCGATGAGCAGGATCACCCTGCCCTGGAAGTTTTCTTGAGACAGCTCTTGAGAAATAAATAACTTTCCAAAGTGAAAAAAAAGGCTGGAAATGAAAATTCCCTCTGTGGTTTTGCTGGGAAYGCTTCAGGCTTGGATTAAAGAACACAAAAATTACCTGGATGATCCAAGAATCAAAGAAAAATTGGAATAAAATAACCTGGAAAACMAAATTTTATCCATAAGCCCTGCTTGATTCCTGACAATGACAGCAATAATTTGGATTTTGGAGGATGGRAGYTGGGACARTTCCCAATTTTCTGGGAAAATCTAAGTCTGGATCTCATCAGATCCACTCTCCTGGATCTCCAAGGTCTCCTTGTCCTAGAGATCTTTGCAGGAATTCTGACATGGATGGATCACCAAAAAATCTCTATTCCACCTCATTCCAGCAGAATTTTCCCACTTTTTTCCCAAGCCAACATCCACTGACAACTTTTACACCACATCAACTCCATCAGGATCAAATATTGGTGGGATTTTGGCAAATTCTACATGAAAAATAATGTTTTAATTAAATATGTAATTGAAAACTACAATATCGATATCTGGAATGGGAGATGTTGATCAGAACATGAGGCTGCTCTTCAGAAAGACAAAAATGTGTGATCCCATGGAATTCTCCCCCAAAAAAAAAAAGGGATTTAAGGCAAGAAGAGGGATGCAGGGCAGAAAGGATGAACAAGGAGCTCAACCCACATCCAGAAATTCCCAATAATTTTTTTTTTTTGTGGCACCAGATCTCCTTAATCAACTCCTTTATCACAAAATCCACTTTAAAACAACTCCTAAGTATTTCTTCTTTTTTTCCCCCAAAGACACTTGGATTTTCTCCCACCTAATTTGCCTTATGGAAACTGAATTTTACCTGGAAGATACCTCTGGAAATTGGCACCTTCCTTAAAAATAAGAGCTTGAAGTCACTGAATAAAGRTGCTGGAAGTGTGACAGGGATCTTTAAAAGGAATTTTGAAGGGTGGTTATAGGAAGAAGGTGGAAAAAGGTCCTTCCAGAACAATAAAATATGGATTAAATCCCGCTCCAGCCCATGGAAACAAAATTATTCTTCCTTCCCTTGCTCCCCAGGCTGTGCCTTGCCATGAAAAATAAATCAAAGGAATCACAGGAGGGAGGAGGGAGCCRAAAGTACAAGATTCCCTCATGGATATTTAAAAAGGCTGGAATTTTTGATGTTATTAGCRAGCCCAGAAAAGCCTGTCTGGGATAATAAATGGCTTTTTTTTTTTGGACACTGATTAAAGAGAGGCTGTGAGGTGCCACTCTTTCCACCCACACCRCTCCTTGGCTTCTCCTGGAATTAAAGGAGAAGCTCCAGGAGTGGCTTGTGGGGTTGGGAGAGAGGGGAGAAGATTCCAGAGCACATTCCCATCCCAGGTTGGGTTTTAGGGGGAAAATCCCMAAAAAAAAWGTGGGATATCTTTGGAAGTGCTGACAGAACTCTCCTTTTCCTCCCCAGGGTCCACCAGGGAAAAGAGGGAGATCCCAGCTCTGCCTSCAGGGACCCCCGGGCATGGATGGGCCAAAAGGAGAAGTGGTCAGTATGGGAACRATCCAGTGGGGTTCCCAAAATTCCAGACTGGGGTTGGATGAACCTTGGACCTTCCAGGTTTCATTTCTCAGCTCTCCAGATTTTCCAACAAGAGCAGAGCCRTTGGAATCCCAAATTCCAGGCGTTGGGCACGGGGCAGTGCTGCCCAAATTCCTGCCTGGAGGTGTCTCCAGCTGGGGGCAAGATTCCTTTGGGAAAACATCAAACTTTGGATCAGCACATCCCCGAGGCAGAGCAGGAATGAACCAATAATCAGTGCAGGGTAATTAACGCATAATTAATGCTCAGCAGAGAGTTCCAACAAGAGCTTTGGATCCCAACCCGTTTGGGGTCAGTCCCTACACCCTGCAAAMCCCAATGTCCCAAGGGATTTTAGGGTCAGGAGTGGGACTGCTGTGACTCCATGTGCTGCTGGTGGATAATGTGATTTTTCCTGGCGCTGGAAGTGAGCATGGATTGAGAAAAATGATCCTCCYGGCTTTAATTGGGATCATCCTTCTTGTGCTCCTTGTCCTTTAATATTTTGAAGCACCCTTAATCCACAAATCCAGTTTCCAGCAGTTCTGAGTGGAAAATTTGTCAGGGTGTTTTTATCCCTTGTTGACAAAGCTCAACATCTCCTGTTTTTTCCATCTTTCCAGCACTGGAATTGCAGCTCYAGTTTTGAACCTTCTGCTTGAGCTGATTCCCAAATATTCTGTGCAGATCAGACTCCCCCCCACGTATCCACCTCTTCCAGATGGAAAACAAATCTGACTTGATCCATGGATTTCATCTCCCACTTCGTTTCCCTCTGGAGATTTTCCATCCCCTTCCCTCCCCTCCTTTCCCATCTCTTCAGGGGAAGTTTTGACCTCTCCGTGGAGAGATAATTGCAAGTGATCAGGACATCAAGTTGTTAATTATCCCAGGATCAGAATGCCAAGGCTTGGGAGACAGCTGCTGGCTCTCAGCTCCGGTTTTTAATGAATATTGTTGTGATGGAGCAGAGCTCCCAAAAAATCTGGGATGATCTGATGGATACATGGATGAAGTTGTTCCTGTCACCCCACTGAGTTGCTCGCAGATATCCCTAAAATTTATAGGAAAACACGTGAGGCTTTTAAAAAACACCTATAAATGTTTAGGCTATTTACCCATCTCCCTTCCCAGCTATCATCCCCGAGGAGCACTTATCACCCAGAGCATTTCATGGAAAATCTCCAGTGATGTGATAATGATCCGAGTGTTTTCAACAGGGGGAAGATGGTCCCGCCGGGCAGAAAGGAGCCAAGGGAGAGCCGGGCCTTTCTGTGAGTGCTTCCTCCCAAGATCGTTTCCCATTTCGGGGGGAAAATGGAGAAAATCGGCCAAACAGCCCTAAGAGGCCGAGGGGAGGAGGGAAATGCTGAGGAACAGATTCACTCCAATAATATCTGGGAAATGAGGCTGTTGGTGTTACCCAGGGATGGCAGAGCAGGGCGGGAGCAGAGCTGGGCTCTACAAAGCCAAGCCTAAAGCAGATTTTCCCTCCCTCATCTTTGCCATGATTCCCAGCTCCCCACTGTCCGACAGGATCGGTGCTCCAGGGCTGATCCAAGCCAAAGGAAAAGCAGGAGAGGGAAATGTGTCCCATTTTCAAATGTGCTTTAGGGAAAAGCTGCTGCCCTGGGCTTCCAAATCCTGAGGAGGAAGGAGGGTTTGAGCCACATGGATGAGGACAAAATTCCTCTGGCAGCTCCCTCCACATCCCTTCATCCTGGATTTTGTGCCACTTGACTGACCCCAGACAATATTTCCATTTTCTCAGGGTGCGGATTAATTTTCCAAGCAGGATTAATTTTAGCAGGGGGGGCTGTGGGAAAGGATCTCCTAAATTTGGGCTGCTGAAAATTCCGGCTCCCTGCATGGGAAAATGCCCCAAAATTTGGAATCCCATGAAGGATGAGAGGTGATGACCCCAGGAAGTCCAGCAGGACATCAACCATCCCACAGGGAAGATTCCCTATGGGCTCAGTGGCCATTGGCTGTCCCAGGGATGAAGGATGGGCTCCAAATCCAGGAGATTGGAGGTCTCACTCTGTGGGGAATGGTGTTGGCTGGGAAGGAGGCAGAGAAAGCAGGAGGAGGTGCAGCTCYGGATGATCAAATGTGGTTCAACATTCCCAAGGGGCAATCCTGGAGGATAAYTTGGATGCAGGTGGCTCCATGGCTTTTCAGAGCTCAGGGGASTTTGGGAGATTGTGGCTTCGGGGACAATGCCAGGAGGGTGGAGACCCTCAGCCCAGGCTTGAGGGGTGACCCGGGGTGATGGGTGACAAGGGTTTTTACAGACCCTTCCAGTTTGGGACATGGAATGGTTTGGGATGGAAGAGACCTTAAAAATCATCCAATTCCAAGGCAGGGATTCCAACAGAGAGCTGGATTCAATGGTCTGTATTGATCCCTTCCAGTCTGGGACATGGAATGGTTTGGGATGGAAGGGACCTTAAAAATCATCCACTCCCTGGAAAGCCAGCCCAGGTTTGAGGTGTGACTTGGGTTGGGATCCCATTCCTCATGGCCAGAGGAGCTGGCTGCAGGAAAACCAGGAATTTCCAAAGGGAATGAGCCACAACCCTTGGGTAGAGCTCCCCATCACACCAAATCTCCAATCTCACTGCACCCCAAACAACGTTGCTCCACACCAGTGGGACAACACCAGGAGGGTGGGGACAYTCCTTGGAAAGCCAGCCCAGGTTTGAGGTGTGACATGGGTTGATGGGTGACAAGGGTTTGTACAGACCCTTCCAGTTTGGGACATGGAATGGTTTGAGATGGAAGGGACCTTAAAAATCATCCACTCCTTGGAAAGCCAGCCCAGGTTTGAGGTGTGACTTGGGTTGGGGTCCCATTCCTCATGGACAGAGGACCTGGCTGCAGGAAAACCAGGAATTCCCAGAATAAATGAGGTGTAAATCTTGAACCGTGACACCAAATTTCCAATCTCATTGCACCCAAACGAGGTGGCTCCACATCAGTGGGACAACACCAGGAGGGTGGGGACACTCCCTGGAAAGCCAGCCCAGGTTTGAGGTGTGACATGGGTTGGGATCCCATTTCTCATGGCCAGAGGAGCTGGCTGCAGGAAAACCAGGAATTCCCAGAATAAATGAGGTGTAAATCTTGAACCAAGACACCAAATCTCCAATCTCACTGCACCCCAGACAAGGTGGCTCCACATCAGTGGGACAAGCAGGGAGATGGTGCCAGGGCTGGAATTCATCCCTAAATTCCRTTTTTTCCCACTCTGGCACAGGAGGAAGAGGTGAAGGAAGTGCTGAGGAGCGAAATGAGAGGGATTTGTGGTGAGTTGGCCCCGTGGTGACCCTGCCAGCAGCTAAATTGGAGCCATTTCCGTGCCAGCACGCGTCCAAACGTCACCGTCAGCAGCAGGTGGAGCTGGGGCCCCTCTCCAGGAGTGTGGAATTCCAGGCCCTGCAGATTCCTGACCTCCTGAAACTCTCCATTTTTATCCCTTAAAACCTCCCCCCCTCTTCCCATTTGGTCTTGTCAGCAAATCTTTCCCCCATTTCCCCGTGGATTGGGAAGGTGCTGGGTCACTTGGAGGTCACTGAACATTTTAATTCCCAGTTTTTTTGTGGCATTCCTTGGCACACAGAATTCTCTGCTCCCTCAGGGAATAACTGCCACCAGCACCACCAAAAAAAAAAAAAAAAAAAAACAACAAAAAAACCACCAAAACAAACAAAAACCCCACCAAAACCAACCAACCAACCAAAAACCACAAACAAAAACAAACAAAAATTTAAAAAAAAAAAAAAAAAAAAAAACACAACAACCAAATTTGGGGATGGTTTTTTATCCCAGAATCCCAACATTGAAAGTTTTTGGGGTTTTGCTTTCCTTGCTCTGAAGAAATCCATTTATTTGAGATCCAGCAGAACATTCCTGCCCCATTGCCCTCGGCTTTCCCTATGGATATAGAAGATTTTTAGTTCACCACCACTGGAGTTGTTAGGAAGCATTTGGATCCTTGAAAAGGGTGGGGGAAAGGGATGAAAAATGATCCATAAAAATAATTATTTCCTTGGAAAATCTTAATTTATGTTGGAAAAAAAAATGTAGCAAACAAACTCTTCCCTGTCTCTTCTGTCTGCAGGTTGTGGAGGTGAGTTTGGAAGGATGTCCATGGAAAAGGGTAAGGCTGGGAATTCATGAAGGAAAGGACCTTCTCCTTGCCCCAGACCAGCCCAAAACTGCAAGTGAAAAGTGGGTTTTAGGAATAAATGGGGTTTTTTTTGGGATTCAGTGCAGAAAATGTTGGATCACCAACAGCYTTTAGATCCTGGTTTGAGGGGGATGGGTCTTCCTGAGAGGAATCTGAGGGATCAGAGGGAATCCTGGRAGTGTCCTGATTTCACCCTCTCCTCCAGGACATGCTCAAATCCCTTCCTGACTCCTGGCTTTTAAAGCTGAGCCCACAGAAATCCCAATCCCTGCCCACAAAATTCCAAGATTGCTCCACATCCCAAACCATCCTCCAGGATGARCTCCAGGACTCATGGAATCCTCAAATCCAATGGTCCACGGAGCCTGGAGAGCTGATCTGCCCACCCCAAAGCATCGGATTCATCCTCAGTGACCCTCAATCCGCAGGTCTGGAGGTGGCTGAAGTCCACAGGCGGCTCCAAGGGTATTCCCAGTCTCAGGAATACGCCGGGAATGGTGGAAATCGGGAAGAAAATCTTGGCACAATTCACAGCAAGACCACGGTGGAACCCTTCATGGAGCCACCTCCCCTTGCAGGTGAGTCCAGCTTCTTCCTTCCCATCTTCCCAACCATAGAATGAATCCTCTGGAGMATTCCGTGATAAATCCTCTTCCCTGGAATTGGGCAGGAATGAGGCAGGGATGGGATTCCCAGTGAGGGCTCCCACACTCTTGGAGGGGACACAAGCCCAGGCTCCTGAAAGTGAGGAAAACCTAAATATTCACAGGATCAGTGGTGATCCCAACCTTCCAAAGGGTTCCTTTAAAAAGCTGGGAGGAGGCAGCCGTTTCCAGGCTGATCTTGTCCCACTTTTCCCAACACATCCTTGGCAAGTTCCAGTAAAACTTCCAACCAGGCAGGAATGGCATCTCTGAGACCAAACACTCATCCCAGACTCTTCCTGTCCAGGGCCTCGTGAACATTGTAATAAAGGATAAAACCACAGCTTAAAAACATGGAAAAACATGTTTTCCATGAGCTTTTCCTCGTGGAAAAACAGCTGGAGCTGTTCTGGTTAGTGTTTTCCAAGAGGGAAGGGCCCTGGGAGAGCCAGGTCTGCTCCTAGAGCAGGGCAAGAGCCACCCATGGACCTCCTGATCTCCTCATCAGGGCTTGGAATTCCATCTGGATTGGTGGGACAGAGGGAAAACAGGACGGGAAATTGAGGGATTGCAGGGCAATTTGTGGCAGGATTCCTCTTACTTGGAGCTCAAAATCCAAACTTCAGGACAGGATTAAAAAGGAGGGAGAGTTTGGGATCATTTCCTGTAATCCAGCAGATGAAGATGCTCAGRTTTTGTCACCAGGAGGAAGAGGAGGAGGAGGAGAGTTGGGTACAATGGATGGCACAGCTGGAGAAATAATTCAAAATAATTTAAAAATCCCATTTAAATTTAAAAATAAYCTTAAAAACTGAGCAAGACACMCCAAAATKGTCACCTTTACACCCCAAAATCAGCTGTAGTGTTGTCCTGCAGTTTGCAGGTGTGGGGGTTTATYATGGGATKCAAGTGTGAATTTCTTGGGGAATTTCTTCCAAATTAGAGGGATGGAGCAGTGGAATGCTTTTCCAGCCTGGGGCTTAATTAAAGTTGATCAAACACTGTCATTAAATCCTCTTGGTCACCCCAAAAATATCCTCTAGGGGAGATCTCAATGCTCCAAACTCAAGTTTAAGAGGGAGTTGGACTCCATGATCCTTCCAACACCTTCCAATTTGGGACATGGAAGGGRCCTTAAAAATCATCCAATTCCAAGGCAGGGATTCCAACAGAAAGTTGGACTCAATGGTCTTTATTGATCCCTTCCAGTTTGAGACGTGGAATTTTTTGGGATAGAAGGGACCTTAAAAATCATCCAATTCCTGGCCAAGGGGTCCAACAGAGATTTGGATTCCAGGATTTTCACAGGCCTCTTTCCAGTTTGGGACATGGGATGGTTTGGGATGGAAGAGGCCTTAAAAATCATCCAATTCCAAGTCAGGGATTCCAACAGAAAGTTGGACTCAATGGTCTTTATTGATCCCTTCCAGTTTGAGACATGGAATGGTTTGGGATGGAAGGGGCCTTAAAAATCATCCAAGGGGTCCAACAGAGATTTGGATTCCAGGRTTTTTACAGGCCTCTTTCCAGTCTGAGACATGGAATGGTTTAGGATGGAAGAGGCCTTAAAAATCATCCAATTCCTGGCCAGGGATTCCAACAGAAAGTTGGACTCAATGGTCTTTATTGATCCCTTCCAATTTGAGATGTAGAATGGTTTGGGATGGAAAGGGCCTTAAAAATCATCCAAGGGGTCCAACAGAGGTTTGAATTCCAGGGTTTTTACAGCCCCCTTTCCAGCTTGAGGCATGGAACAGTTTGGGTTGGAAGGAGCCTTAAGGATCCTCCTATTCCAAGTTTGTATTCTACAAACCCATGATTCTCCAGGATGGGGAGCCTTGGGAAGAGTTTGGGAATGGTTTTAAGTCAAACCCATGGATGATGGCCCCATGTAAGTGATGAAGGCATCCCAAAAAATCCAGCCAAGCCTAGAACCAAACCAAAGCCCAGCCATCCCCACTCCGGGCGCTCTCCCGACRTCTGTGCCGGACGTCAGAGCCTCCCATCTGGATCTAAACTCGATTTACACCGCGGCAGCGCTCGGGATCAGATGGATGGGACGTTCCAGGTGTTATTGAATCACAGCAGCAGCCAACAATCCCATTACAAGCCGGGGCTGAGGCAGGAGGGCCCATAAATCCCTCTGCTAAGTGACGAGGCTCCAGACGTTAACAGGATTCTGCAGCCGGAGCGTTATTGCCGCCAGATTCCAATCGCTCCCGGCTTCTCCGAGCCTCCCCAGCTCCAGCCTGACATTTATCTCCTGCAAACAACCACCAACACTTCCACCCTCTCTGACGAACGCCCAACCTTTCCCACGGAGTTGTTTAACACCATTAAGGGTTTTATTGCCGCCGGCTCCTCGCTGCCCGCGGCCCGGTTGCTCCGTGACATTTATTAGGAGAACTCGTTAGCCRCGGAAGGTTCCGAGGAGCTTTATTTAAATGAGGGATAATTTGTTTGCACGCCCTCATTCCGTGTGATTTCCTTGGTGTTTTTATCCCCCCCCCAGCCCCGGCGCGGCAGACGGCGGGAGCCTCGCAGGGAGAAGCCGACAGCCAATTACCAGGTGAAAAGCTGGGAATGAAGTGGCATTTTGGGAAGTCACTTCCCAGGTGGGAAGGGCTGCTCGGCCTTGGGATCAAGGGATGTGGCACTGAAGGAGTTACACAAGGTTCAAACTCAGCTTGGGCTTGGCTTAAAGCAGCTGGGCTTGCCCCAGGGGTGCTGAGCTGGTGGTGAAGGAACTGGAGGGGGTTTTGATCCAGAAAAACACAGCGGGAGGATCMTCCTGGAATTCCCTGAATATAAACATTCCTGTGAAAATATCCCACCCGGAATCCAGGGTTTAACCGTCCCTTTGGAAAGGTCAGGGGCCTCCATGGTGGGAATCACAGGGATGGATGATGGAGCAACACGGAGCTCATCCCACGCTGGGAATCCACTGCTGGATGTGCCCTTTGTCCCCTCTGGGAATCCACTCCTGGATATTCCCATTTTTCAACTCTGGGAATCCACTCCTGGATATTCCCATTTTTCAACTCTGGGAATCCACTCCTGGATGTGCCCTTTGTCCCCTCTGGGAATCCACTCCTGGATATTCCCATTTTTCAATTTTGGGAATCCGGTGGCTGGATATCCCTTTGTCCACTCTGGGAATCCACTCTCTGAATATTCCCATTTTTCAACTCTGGAGAATCCACTCCTGGATGTGCCCTTTGTCCCCTCCGGGAATCCACTCCTGGATTCCAATCCTTTGTCCACTCTGGGAATCCAGCCGCAGGGTGGGTGTGGGGTGTTTTCCAGAGCAAATCCAACCATAGATGGTTATGGGATATTTTCCAAAGTGTGGCTTTTCCACAACCTGGATCCAACCCCTGGATGGTTGTGGGGGTGTTTTCCCACTGGGATCCAACCCATGGGGAATTGTGGGGTGTTTTCCACTGGGATCCAACCTGCTGGATGAATGTGGGATTGGGCATGGGAATGAGGCCCAGATCCACCATGGGAAATTGTGGGGTGTTTTCCCACCGGGATCCAACCCATGGGATTGTGGGGTGTTTTCCCACATGGCATCCAACCCATGGGAATTGTGAGTGTTTTCCCACTGGCATCCAACCCATGGGAATTGTGAGGTTGTTTTCCCACTGGCATCCAACCAATGGGGAATGTGGGAGTTTTCCCACGGATACCAACCTCATGGGAATGTGAGGTGTTTTTCCCACCAGGATCCAACCCATGGGAATTGTGAGGTGTTTTCCACTGGGATCCAACCCATGGGAATTGTGGGGTGTTTTCCCACTGGGATCCAACCTGTGGGAATTGTGGATGTTTTCCCACCGGGAATCCAACCCATGGGAATGTGGGGTGTTTTCCCATCTGGATCCAACCCATGGACTTGTGGGGTGTTTTCCACCCGGATCCACCCGTGGGAATGGTGGGGTTGTTTCCTGCAGCCCGGTGCCTGCAGCCCATGGATGAGGGCTCCTGCCAGCACCATTCCCTGCTCTGGTACTTCCACGTCCCCAGCAGCTCCTGCCGGCCCTTCCTGTTCGGGGGCTGCCGAGGGAACAGCAACCGCTTCCCATCCCGGCGGGAATGCCAGCGCCGCTGCCAGGGCCCCCCAGGTGAGCCCGGGCCCTCCAAATTCCCTCCTCCTCCAGCCAGGAGCGAGGCCAGAGCAGGAAAACCCACCCAGGGTTTGCCCACTGACACTTCCTGAAGGTGGAAGTGCCAGGAAGTCACAGGGTTTTCTTCCCTGCCCATTCCCAGATCATTCCCAGATCATTCCCAGGAGCTCCTGGACGTCTCCCCTGAGCAATTCCATGGGTGGGATGGGCATGGATCCACCTGGACACCAGGTCCTGATGTTTTTGACACCTTTTGTGCTTTCCAAGGAGTGAAATTTTGCAGGAATTTTGGGATTTGTGCCCTCAAAACCCTTTGGAATGTTCCATCCAAACACACTCTGGCATCTCCAGGCAGAACCTGAAGTCTAATCCAGACCAGTTTAGGTSTGGATTAACATCCCAGGGTTGGGGTCTCACCTCATCCAGGGTTCAATGGGAAAAGCTCCTGGAAGCACAGCTTGGCTCCCATATCCAGATCCAAGGGTTTGGGATCCCTTTGTGTGGATTTTCCCTCATSTCCAGGTCATCCCAGGGAAAATGGGGCCTGGCAGGAATGCAAACCCTGCTCCAAGCAGGGCAGGAGCTGGGACTGATCCCAGCTTTCCAAGGAAAATATTCCTCTCTGGGAATTCCCTCTGCCTGGAGACCTTTGGGAAAAAATCCATAAATTCTCCACAATCCATTAAAAAAAATGTCTGGTGAGGTTCATCTGCTCTGGGTTTGAGGGAAACTTAAAAAAGAGAGAGGAATTAAAGGCTYGGATCCATAATTTTGGGAATCACTCCAAGGGCTTGAAATCCAGGCCCAGCAGCACCAGGAAATGAGTGAAGTTCCTCCTGCCCAATTTTTTTCCAGGGAATTTGCTTTAGGAGCCACTGGGAACTTCACAAAGCAGCTGAAGGTGCCTCCAGCATGGTCTGTGGGAAGAAACAACCACTGGGAATGGGATGAATCCCAATCCWAGACAGATCCCTGAGTCCTCCATGTGCCCATTTCCCCAGAGCCAGGATCCAGCCAGGATTGGGATATTTGCTTTTTGTGGATGTGGGATGGGACAATCCCGTGGTGTCAGGGACCTCCTGAGCCTCTGGGAGTTTGGGAATTCCAAGAGGGAGCCCAAACTGCAGCCAAAATTCCCATTGTTTCCCTCTTTTTCCCAAACCAGGCAGAGGGAGATGAGCAGCTCCAAGTGCTTCATTTGAATCCAACGGGATTGGGAGGAGTGACTCCGACACCTCCGGGATGGACAAGGAAAACAAACACCAAAATCTTGGAAAAAAAAAGATGTCAGAAAACTGGAATTATGGACATTATGGGATGTGGAGAGGGGAACCTCTGGATGCTCAGAAAAAGGAGGATGGGAAGGGCGGAATTCCTGAGCCAAACCAGCTGGCACAAATTCCCAAGTTTTATTTTTGTAAAATAAAATTTCCTCAGTGCTGTGGAATTCTGGATCACTCGCCTGGAAGAGGGAAACCTTGGGAATAGCAGACAAAAGTGGGAATATCTATTTTTCCAGCTGGATCAGGTGGAGCCCCATCCCTTTTGGCCTGGCCCTAAATTCCCTGGGGCCTTTAGGAATTCCAACCTCCTCCTCCTCCTCCACTTGGGAATTCCCTGTGGCCTTCAGGAATTCCAACCTCCACTTGGGAATTCCCTGTGGCCTTCAGGAATTCCAACCTTCTCCTCCACTTAGGAATTCTCTGGGCAGGTTAAAAGGAACCATCCAAAATCTCAAAAAAAAAATAAAAAATAGGGATCCAAGCCAGGCTTCTCCCTRAAAAAATGCCACTTCCAATTCCTCRAGGAGCTTGGARCTGCAGCTTGTGGAAACCCAAGAAGAGGTGTGGAAATCCAGAAAGAGGGATCCCAAATCCCTGGATTTTGGTCCCATGGAGACCCAGACACAGCTGAGAAGGGTCCTGCTCCATGGGACAATCCCTGGGAAAGGTTACAGGATTTCCAATAGGAAAACAGGGATTTAGTAAAAGTTTTCCATGTAATTTGGTAAAATTGAGGTCAGATTTCCAAGGTTTCAGAGTTCCCAGATTTCAGATTTCCYGGGATTCAGGGTTGGCCCGTTGCTCCTGGTAGCACAGGTAGGAAAAGGATTCTCCTCACTCCCAAAATCCCGGGATTTTCCTCCCCCACAATGTTCCAGGTACTGAGGAGGGAGGAGCAGAGATTTGGGGATTTTCCTTCCTTTTCCTCCCGCAAAAAAAATGAAAAACATGGAATTTTGTAGGCCTTGGCAAGGAGCCATTTCCAGAGYGACAATTCCAGCCTCTCCTCCTGAAATCCTGGTCTGTCCTGAGATGTCCTTGGGCAGGAAAAACATTCCAGAAAAATATTCCCTGGGAGGAGAAGCAAAACATTCCCAGTGGAAAAAGCTGCATCACCCGGAAGGGAGGGGTTGGGCTTTTCCACAGGGCTTGGGAACAAGTGGAATTCTGGGAAACATTCCCACATTTTCCCATTTTCCTGGTTTCCCTGTGTGAATTTACCCAGGAATGCTGAAGGATGCTGATCTTGGCATGCTGCAGCCTCTGGAATCCAACATCCCAGGGAATAYGGAATGAGTGGAATTCCAGCCTCAAGGGAGCTGAGACCATGCAGGGAAACAAAGGAATTTTAAAAAATCAGGAAATAATCTCATTCCCAAATTAAATGGGCAAAAATGATCGGGGAAACGGAGGCAGGAAGTTCCCTGGTTGGAAAATAAAATCATGGAATGGTTTGGATAGGAGGGATTTTRAGGAATATCCAATTCCACCCCTGCCATGGCAGGGACACCTGCCACTGTCCCAGGCTGCTCCAGCCCCAGTGTCCAGCCTGGCCTTGGGCATTCCAGGGATGCAGGGGCAGCCCCAGCTGCTCTGGGAATTCCAGCCCAGCCAGGAATTCCTCATTCCCAAGATCCCATCCATCCCTGCCCTGTTCCAGTTTAAAGCCATTCCCTGTGTCCTATTGTTTCACATTAAAAATCCTCTTCCTTCCATTCCATTCAGGATAACAACGTATTCGATAATTAAGTGCTCATTAAGAACTCAAAGTGGAATTTTCTCCCAAATCCAAGAGCAAAAATCCCTCACCCCCCCTATGGATCCCTTGGGAGTCTCTTCCCAACTCCTCTGGATGCTCCAGGGCCAGGAGGCCAAATCCTTCTCCAGCCTTGGATTTGGGATTTGGAGCCAAACATTGTGGGAAGTTCTCACCAAGGCTGAGGAGACCCCAAGCAGCAGAAATTCCATGAAAATCCTTTCCAGAGCTGGGAAGCCACAGGGCTGGAGGCAGCAGGAGGGGAGGAACGGRCCTGTGGGATTTGGGAGCCTGAGGRAATTCCCTTCCTSTGTTGTTATTCCCAGGAATTTTTGGCCAATCCCTTCAGTTTCCCTTTCCAGCCCGGTTCCATCCCTAAAAATCAGACCTCACCTCCCTGGCTTTGGAATTTCTCAGCAGCTTTTGGCTCCAAATCCCAAATCCAAGAAAGATTTGGGCTCCTGGTCCAGGAGCATCCAAAGGAGTTGGGAGGAGCCTCCCAAGGGAATGATTTGGCTCAAAACCCTCCACCAAAATCCACATTCCTGAGGGATCCAAGTGATTTAATCCAGGTTTGGAAGAGCTGGGAAGCGAAAACCGATATTTAGGCAGGCCTAAGGTCGAGCTCAGTGGATTAAACCCAGCTCAAATTCCCATCAGAGCTCGGGGAAGCTGAGAACTGGAATTATTTTTAATCCTCCCTGGATTAATCCAATGTTCCCTATGGATTTGCCATCCAGGCTTTGGCAGGGCCGCRGCATTCCGGGAACGGAGCCCCGGCGCTTCCCTGGAAATGTCAGGGCAGCCTAATCGAGTTCCTTGGAATTATCTCAGGGCAGGAGTGGGGGGGAGAGGCTCCAGCTTTCCTGGAGCTTTCCAGGCTCCGAAGCAGAAAATTCCTGAACATCCTTTGGAGAAAGGCCTTGGGAAAAGCCAAGCTGAGCAGTGAAAATCTGGGATTTCCACTAGCACATCATGCTAGCTCAGATTCCTCATGGAATCTGGAAATAAACAGGGATTTTGGAACGGGATTTKTGGCTCGGGGAATGCAAATCCATGGATTTAGGAGCACTCCAGGAGGGGATTCCTGGGATATTGGAATATGGATCCTGCACCCAGCCAGGGAATCTTGAATCCCCCCCGGCCGCAGCTCCGGTGTCCGCGGCAGTTCCTAAGCAACCCTGAGCAAGGAGAAGGGATGGAGAGGCAGCAGAGGCTGGCTCGGGATAATTTGGTAATTGGATAACGAGCCAGGCCTGCGGCGGCCCCGGCCAAGCCTCGGGATGCGCCCGGAGATCGGAGCCAGGGAAGGAGCCAACAGAATCCTGCCGGCTGGGAAAGCAGCCCAGGAAATCCCTGCTGCTGTTCCCAGCTGGAATTGGGCTCGTTAATTATGGATTCCTACCGTGGGAGCAATTAAAGGTGCTGTTAATGGAGGGCTGGATTTAATCCTGGGATGGCTTGGTTGGAAAGGGTCCCAAAGCTCATCCCAGGGCCAGGGGCTCCTCCCACGATCCCAGGGGCCTCATCCAGCCTGGCCTAAATCTTGGGAAAGCTTCCATGGCTCTCACCATCCTCTCTGGGAGCTTTTCCTGCCATCCACAGTCCTTCTG
>NDFG01000414.1:113550-152688 GCA_002167245.1 Sporophila hypoxantha | reverse complement strand
AAAGAGAAGAGATTGCATATTGCAGGGCTGCAAGGGGCAGCCCAGCTGCTCTGCGAATTCCAGCCCAGCCAGGAATTCCTCATTCCAAGATCCCATCCATCCCTGCCCTGTTCCAGTTTTAAAGCCATTCCCTGTGTCCTATTGTTTCACATTAAAAATCCTCTTCCTTCCATTCCATTCAGGATAACAACGTATTCGATAATTAAGTGCTCATTAAAGAACTCAAAGTGAATTTTTCTCACCAATCCAAGAGCAAAAATCCCTCATCCCCCCAATGGATCCCTTGGGATTCTTTTCCCAACTCCTCTGGATGCTCCAGGGCCAGGAGGCCAAATCCTTCTCCAGCCTTGGATTTGGGAATTGGAGCCAAAAGTTGTGGGAAATTCTCACCAAGGCTGAGGAGACCCCAAGCAGCAAAATTCCATGAAAATCCTTTCCAGAGTGTGGAAGCACAGGGCTGGAGGGCAGCAGGAGGGGAGAACGGAGCCTGTGGGATTTGGGAGCCTGATGGAATTCCTTCCTGTTGTTATTCCCAGGAATTTTGGCCAATCCCTTCATTTTCCCTTTCCAGCCTGTGCCATCCCTAAAACTCAGACCTCACCTCCCTGGCTTTGGAATTTCTCAGCCAGCTTTTGGCTCCAAATCCCAAATCCAAGAAAGATTTGGCTCCTGGTCCAGGAGCATCAATGGGTAGTTGGGAGGAGCCTCCACAGGAATGATTTGGCTCAAAACCCTCCACCAAAATCCACATTCCTGAGGGATCCAAGTGATTTTAATCCAGGTTTGGAAAGAGCTGGGAAACGAAAACCGATATTAGGCAGGCCTAAGGTCGAGCTCAGTGGAATTAAACCCAGCTCAAATTCCCAATCAGAGTCGGGGAAGCTGAGAACTGGAATTATTTTTAATCCTCCCTGGATTAATCTCAATGTTCCCTATGGATTTGCCATCCCAGGCTTTGGCAGGGCCGCAGCATTCCGGGAACGGAGCCCCCGGCGCTTTCCCTGGAAATGTCAGGGGCAGCCTAATCGAGTTCCTTGGAATTATCTCAGGGCAGGAGTGGGGGGGAGAGGCTCCAGCTTTCCTGGAGCTTTCCAGGCTCCGAAGCAGAAAATTCCTGAACATCCTTTTGGAGAAAGGCCTTGGGAAAAGCCAAGCTGAGCAGTGAAAATCGGGATTTCAAGCACATCAGCAGCTCAGATTCCTCATGGAATTCTGGAATAATAAACAGGGATTTTGGAACGGGATTTTGGCTCGGGGAATGCAAATCATGGATTTTAGGAGCACTCCAGGAGGGGATTCCTGGGGATATTGGAATATGGGATCCTGCACCCAGCCAGGGAATCTTGAATCCCCCCCGCCGCAGCTCCGGTGTCCGCGGCAAGTTCCTAAGCAACCCAGAGGAAAGGAGAAGGGATGGAGAGGCAGCAGAGGCTGGCTCGGGATAATTTGGTAATTGGATAACGAGCCAGGCCTGCAGGACGGCCCCGGCCAAGCCTCGGGATGCGCCCGGAGATCGGGAGCCAGGGAAAGGAAGCCAACAGAATCCTGCCGGCTGGGAAAGCAGCCCAGGAAATCCCTGCTTCTGTTCCCAGCTGGAATTGGCTCGTTAATTATGGATCCTACCGTGGGAGCAATTAAAGGTGCTGTTAATGGAGGGCTGGATTTAATCCTGGGATTGGCTTGGTTGGAAAGGTCCAAAAGCTCATCCCAGGGCCAGGGGCTCCTCCACGATCCCAGGGGCCTCATCCAGCCTGGCCTTAAATCTTGGGAAAGCTTCCATGGCTCTCACCATCCTCTCTGGGAGCTTTTCCTGCCATCCACAGTCCTTCTGTCCTGTTCCTGTTCCCAAAATCCCCATCCCTCGTTCCCAAATCCCCATCCCCATTCCCCAAACTCCCCATCCCTGTTCCCAAATCCCTGTTTCCTGTTCCCAAATCTCCATTCCCTGTCCCAATCGCCATCCCCCGTTCCCAAATCCCCAAATCCCCACCCCTGTTCCCACATCCCCATCCCTGTTCCCAATCCCAGTCCCTGTTCCCAACCTATCCCCTTCCACCCTCTCCAAATCCCGTTCCCAAATCCCCCATCCTGTTCCCAAATCCTCATTCTGTTCCCAAATCTCCCCACCCCTATTCCACAAAATCTCCATCCCTGTTCCCAAATCCCCATCCCCCTCTTCCCAAATCCCCATCCCTCTTCCCAAATCTCCATCCTTCCTTCCAAATCCCAAATCCCCATCCTTTGTTCCCAAATCCCCATCTCCATCCCTATTCCCACCACACTGCCATCTCAGTTTCCCAAATCCTCACCCTTTGTTCCCAAAATCTCTATCCCAATTCTTGGATCTGTTCCCAAAATCTCCATTCCCTATTCCACATCTCCCATCCCTGTTCCCAAATCCCCATCCCAATTCCTCTCCAATCCCCATCCCTGTTCCCAAATCCCAAATCCCCAACCCCTGTTCCTAAAATCTCCATCCCTAATCCATTTTTTGCCCTGGGAAGTTCAAAAGAAAACCCTTGGAAAATCCTAGAAAACCTTCAATGCCGGGCAGGAAAGGGGGAAAAATCGGGATGGGTTTGTCCCTGGAGATCCAATCCACCCCGGGCTGTTTGTCCTGCCCGTCTGGCGCCTGAAACCACCCAAAAATCCCAAAAAAATCCTGGAAAGGCACCAAAACCACCCTGGAGGGAACGAAACATTCCTGAGTCTCTTCAGCCTTTTCCAGCTGTGGGATCAGATCCCAGTTTCTGGGTGGCAGGGAAAAAGCAGGAGCAGCTCCAAGACTCAGATCCTTGGGATAAAAGCGGATTTTCCACTGGGACACAGAAAATCAGGGAAAATTCCCAGAATCTGAGTGAGAATCCAGGCTCCCTTCACAAATTCCTGGATTTTTTTTTTGTCTGGCTGCCCACGTGGCCAGAGAGGTGCAAAAATCCCTTTGGAAAAGGGGCAGGAATTGCAAAAGAGAGAAAGAAATAAAACATTCCAGGAAAAATTTGGAGGTTTTGGATTAATTTTTTCCTTTCCACCACTTTTTTCCTCCTCTTCCATTGGAGGGAAAGCAGCAAATCCCAATTATCCCAATTAATCCCAAAATTTTAAATGCCAAATTTAATTCCAAATTTTAATTCCAAGTTTAATGCCAAATTTAATCCCAAAATTTACCATTTTATTTCCATTCCAGCCCAAGGAAGCTGCTGCTGGAGTTGGATTTTTGGCTTTGGCCTGAGTGATTTTTGGGAATTTTCCAAAATAGCCCCAAATCCAGTTCATCCCAAGGAGCTTTCCCTGACGTTCCATTGGCACCAAAGCTCCAGGCTTTAATTAATTGGATTAATTAATTTAATTTAATTAATTGAACTAATTTAATTAATTCTCAGGAAGATGAAACACGGAGAGCTTTGTGGAAACCCAGGGATGCAAATCCCCTCGGAAAAGGTGGGGAAAAAAAGTGCAAAAAAGGCAAAATAATTATTCTAAATTTTGTATTCCCAGCTCTCCTCTCCCCATTGGATGGAGTTTTCCAATATTTGGGAAAACTTTATGGAATTGGGAGCTGTGGAAAGGAGTGAAAATCAACCCCAAAATGGGGTTGGAAGGAAAGAGAAATCCCATAAAACCCCTGAATCGGCCCTGTGTCGTGGCAGAGGAAGGGATTGCTGTCGGATTTTAGGGAAATTCTCCTCCTTCCACAGCCTGGAAAATGCAAATCGAGCCCTAAAAATTGGGAAAAAAAGGACAAAGCCAAGCAGAAAAGTCATTTTTGCCCCTCAATGCATCCACGTCCAACTCCCCCATGGAATTCTGGCGCTGGAAGCACCAAATAGGATCTCCTGGGCTGGGCAAAAATTCCGGAATTTGGGATTTTTTTTTTGTGTTTTCAAAGTTCCTGGGGTGGAATGAGCCCAAATCCCTGATTTTCCCCGGYCTGTGGAGATGAAACTTTAATGAGCAAATGATTCACTCCAGGAAATTCAGCTCCAGGGAAAGGTGAGGAGAGGTGGGATCCCAGGGATCTGTGTGGGATTGCTCCTCACTTCCTGCATTTTTCATAAATTCGGGACTTTTCCAGGGAAACTTTTGGGAAGTTTGAGGCCTCCAGGTCCTGGGGGTGCCCTGGCTCAGCTCRCTCCTTCCCGAGGGATATTTTGATGGAATTTTGGAATTTGATGGAATTTTTCCCTTGGAAACACAATTTTCCTGCAGCAAATTCTCCTCCCAGGGCAGGGAATTCCAAACCTTGGCAGCCAAAAAAAGTCGGATTGGCTTTTCAAGGGATAAACCAGGAAATTCCTTCTTTTTGCTGCCTTCTCTTCCCTACTTTTCCTTCATAAAACCACCATGAAAATTCCATGCCTGAAACCCTGGAAAATTCCACGTGTGGATTTGAAAATATCCRAGGATATTTTCCCTCCCCAACAAAGATTTTGTGGGGAAAATCAATTTGTGAGGGAATAAAACTCAGGAAAGCAGCTCAGGACGGGATCCAGAGGTGGGAATGTCTCTCAGTCCCACGCCCTGATCCTTTTCCTTGGAAAAATCCCTCACGTGGATTTTCCCACCCAGCTCCTTGTGTTGGAATCACCTGGGAGTTTTCATTCCCAGAAACGGCTCCAGAATTCCAAACATTTGGAGGAAAAAATTCCCTTTCCAGGCCTCAGGGAAGGAGGGAAAACCAAAACCTCATTCCAGGAGCTGGAAGGTCCAAAGGGAGGTGGGAAAGGAAGGAATTGCTGGAGAGGAGGATCCTGACTGGGCAGAATTCCCAAGGTTTGGAGGCAAAGGGAAGCTCCCACCATTCCCAGCTCAGATCCTGGCTCCTCATCCAGGAATTCCCACAATTCTGAGAATTTTTCCTTCTCTCCAGGCYGGGATTGGGAACATCTCCCCACCCTAAATCAGAGCCCAGCCCGGTCTCTGCTGGCCCCAGGGGTTTTTCCAGGGATTTTCCACACTTTTAGCAGGATTTGCCCCATTCTCAGGGAGAACTGCTCCCCTCCAGCTCGGCAAGCGCTTTTCCAAGGAAGCTCCAGAAAGGAATTTTGGATCATTTGGTCCTGGAGCCTCCAGAAGAATCCGGCCCAGCCACAAATCCATGGTGGGACCCTTTGGAGGAACCGGAGATCTTCCTTGGATCATATGGAATAATCCCTGTTCCCAAATCTTCATCCCCATCCCGGTTCCCAAATCCCCATCCTTGTTCCCATTCCCAAATCTCCATCCCTGTTCCCAAATCTCCATCCCCATCCCTGGTTCCAAATCTCCACCCCTATTCCCAAATCATCATCCTTGTTCCCAAATCTCCATCCCTGTTCCCATTCCCAAATCCCCATCTCTGTTCCCAAATCCCCATCCCTGCTCCCAAATCCCCGTTCCCAAATCCCAGTCCCTGTTCCCAACTTCCCATCCCCATTCCCATTCCCAAATCTCCATCCCTGGTCCCAGATCTCCATCCCTGCTCCCAAATCCCCATCCCTGTTCCCATTCCCAAATCTCCATCCCTGTTCCCATTCCCAAATCTCCATCCTTGTTCCCATTCCCAAATCTCCATCCCCGTTCCCAAATCTCCATCCCCGTTCCCAAACCTCCATCCCTGTTCCCAAATCCCCATCCTTGTTCCCATTCCCAAATCCCCATCCCCGTTCCCAAATCCCCATCCCTGCTCCCAAATCCCCATCCCTGTTCCCAAATCCCCATTCCCAAATCCCCATCCCCATTCCCAAATCCCCATCCCTGTTCCCATTCCCAAATCCCCATCCCTGCTCCCTAATCTCCATCCCCATTCCCAAATCCCCATCCCTGCGAGAGAGGATCTATTATAGGCAAACTCATATTCACAGACAAGCCACAAGGAGCTGTCAGTTTTATCCTTCCTCTGTGTCCCATTTGCACTTTTCTTCTAAAGAATCTCATTGCCAGGCTTGGAAATACTAAAGATACTTGCATAAATCGGCATCCTGTGGAATAAAAATGTATCGATGTAGTTATAGTAAGGCTGTTCTGTAGAACAACAAGAGCGCAATGCTGAGTACCCATGCAAGTCATGATTTACTGATGCTTTTAAACTCTTTCTGAGTCTACCTGTCTCACAGAAGCCAAGAGCAAATCATATTACCCCAAGTAATCACGCTGTTCTCAGAGGACTCATTCTGCGCTGGATAATACACACTATTTACTTCTCATTGTCCTTTTGACTTCAGGCAGAGAAGAAAAAGAAAAGCCCAGAACTGTGATAAGCCAGAACAGATGAACGCATTAAAACCTGCAGACAGAAAGACTGTATAGAAAAAACAATGAGGACGTAAAAAAGCCACAGCAGCGACTCCTTGAAGATCTAGCGCCCACTGAGAAACACCAGAACCACTGGTGTCAAGTACTCAATGTCTTGCGTTATCTGACATTACAAGAGAAAAAGATTCCTGCAACTACAGACTGCTGTCCTACTCAGACCTTCTGCCTCAAGTTCGGCGCATTCAGCGAGCTGCCGAAGAGGGCAGAGGTGCAGAGGTTGACGCTCATACATAGACGCCAACTAACATCCTTCTGTCCGGCCGCGCCTAGCGTAACGCAATCTCTCCCAGCCTGGCCCTTGGACCCAACCTCTTATCACCACATTCTGTCTTGATCACAGACAGACCATATTCCACATCTCAACACACTGCTTCGCCAACTCTACCTAAACACACTCAACCCAACCAAGAACAGCATCTTACCCATCATCCACCTCTTGTCTCCCAGCTTCCTATCACACACCAATCCACCACGCATAACGAGATGCTCACCCCTCCCTCTCACAAGGCATTTAGTTTATCATTCCCATGGTTTTAGTGGAGAGTTGCCTAGTGGTCTTAAGTATCTTAAACTGGCAACCCACTCGTTGCTTTCTGTTCCTCATGCAAAGTTGATTGCTAACAAACTTCCCAATCACTGTAGCAAACAAACTGTGTTGTCAGGCCCAGCAGATCATCCATATCAGAAAGTTTAGTGCACTCGCTAAAGAGAACCCTGTATCACCCGCAGCTCGATCATCCCTCTACTGTCCTTCCTGCAGGATTCCTTTCAATGAAAATTGAACGAACTGGAAACAGCGTCGCGAAACGACAGTCAGAATTGCTCCAGCATGCTTTACTGGACAGAGAGTGCATTCAGAAAAGGGGAGCTCATTGCAGCAGCAAGGACAGTGGCAGCCAACCTGCATCTGCGCCTGATCTAAAATAACAATCCATTGGAAAAATTCAGCCGCCTGCTGGAAATATCCAGTGTCATACCTATTATCCCACAAAGGTGAGTTTATTCTTAATCTTCAGCCTTTACCAGTGTGATAGCAACAAATGTGGGTCTTCATTAGGCCACAATAGAACACCAAAAGGTGTGGGGGGGTTGTCAATATCGTTAAATCTTTTTATTTATTAGTAATGAAAAATGATTCCATTCAAATAACTGATTTCTGCTAAGAATCAAAAGCTTTCTCAAGAAACTGACATTTGTACATCTGAGCTCCTACAGCATAATGCAAATATCTGTGTAAGAGATTCAAGACCTGGTATTTCTCGTTTTGTTATACTATGGCAATGGTTTGCTTACACTCATTTTTTCCAAAAATAATAAAAATGAGGGCAAACTCAAGAATATTTGTTTACATTATGCATTATTTTTCAGAAGGCATGGCACCACAAGTTCCCAAACAGTTCTCTTGACAGACAGTAACTATGTAAGAGGATTGCCAGTTTTCAACACTGTTTTTAGAAGGATGATGGAAAAGCTGCTTTAGAAGGTTTAGAGATTGAAGCTCCAGAAGTCAGAGTCTGGATCGTGACTCAGCCAGGCATCCTCTTATTGCAGACATAAATTTCTTGCAGTCTTAAACAGTAAAAAGAGGAACAACCATTGACTTTTAGGGAGCGGCTTCAGAAAAAAAGTAAAAATTCTGTTACTCAACTGGAAGATAACATTGGCCTCGACAATATTCTATAGCGTGTAAACAGCTTTTAAATCACAAACTTAATCCAGACACAAAGCCAAGGAGGATATAAGATCGAAATTAAAAATTGCCAGCACTTAGGACTACTGTAAGATCTATTTAACTCAATGCCATTACTAAGTGTTTATTAATGGCTACTGCAAAATATTAGAAGAGAACTGGGTTCACTGACATAGCAGCTGATCTTCATATCTCTTCTCTACACTATACTGATATTTTCTACATTTTACTCTTGTGAAGGTAGTGTTTTAATCATGCATATTCTTTTCAAATTTGTACTTTCTTCTCCTGGTTCATCTACTCGTCAGTCGAATATAACTGCTTCACAATCCCACAAGTACTTAAAAATCTTTTGTATTTCACTTCCACATATAACGCTCCATTTCACTCCACTATATGGCAGTGTGTCTCTAGGTTTCATCTCTTTTCTGCTCATGCCCAATGAGCAAGAGTTAAGGACACAGGAGAGTGCAAGAAGGAATTCATTAGAAGTAGCAACTACAATAGAAAAGGGAACTATGATACCCATGTCTAGTACAGTACAGTATATCTTTAAATTCACATAACCTTGCGGTGCAGGAGTTTGTTCCTCCTGTTGTGGTTTCAGCAATTCTTATGACACTGCCTCCAGATCACAAGCTAACTGTGATTTAACACCTGATTTCCAGAAGCCAGCCAATAACAACTGACACTCATGCTTCTAGGATACTGCATCGGCTGAACAGTTCTCAAACCTTTTCAATAAAATTTCTATAAAAGAAAAAAAAAAGGCATCATAACAGAATGAATAGTGGAAATTAATCCCCATCAAAATACTGCAGTCTTCCCTGTGAATTTTAGACCAGTTTCAAAAACTCCTGTCTGAATTAGCAATCAAGCGGTTTATGAATTATTCTCTCCATATTCTTTGCTTCTCAAAGAAAAGGGACGAGGAATATGAAGATTCAATAATCAGCTGTGGAATTTTGCTTCAGAGATCACGAATAGCTCCTATTTGACTACTTTGGATCTGATTGCATAAAGTCACTCAGAATCACACTTGCGGAATGTAAAAGATATATTTGAAGAAATACAAATATATTCGCTATATGGCTATTTTTGTATCAATATATCCTATTGATTTTTCAAGTGATTGGCAGGTCCTTGCAACAGAATACACAGAAATAACAATAAACAACCACCCTGCTCCTGAAATTGTATAACTTGATGCTGAACACAGCAGATCCTCTCCAGAACCACTCTGCACTGGTCTGGAGCACATTTCTATGTTTCCTGAGTGGTACATGGAAACCTGAGGTGAGCAACGCAGAGCAATCAGAGGTCTGTTGGGACTTGTTAGCTTGTGTACAAAAGCAGCTGCAGCGGCACTGGGAGCCAGGTTGAGCTGTGAAGGCAACCAGCTCCATGAGACTCGCACCTCAGCTTGGTCAGCCTGTTGGCAGGACCATGCACAACTGCTGCAGCCACGCAACAGATAACCGAGGGAGCAACGCTCCCACACTTGCTTCACCACGGAAACGCAGGTGATGAATACTTCATGATCATCATTACACATTTGTTACGCCCACCAATCCAAGCCAAGAAGAGGAGCCTGGAGTGAACAAGCTGATCTCTGAAATCCCCATCAAACACAGCACCAACAATCAGAGGCTGCACCTGTCTATCACAGTGACAGACTCATAGGAAACACTTTCTCGGCTGACCTGCACCATTCAAGATCTCTTCATTTCAGCACAAGCCAGCCAGACGCGCACACCCATGTCTAGGCTGAAGTATGATCGTTTACTATCCGGTGTTCTGTTTATGCTGATATTAATGTTCTGTGCCTTCAGACTGGCTCAGAAGATCTGAATAGTTTGTTCTTGGTTTCTTATCAGCTCTCCCCACCCGCGCTGGCAGGACACAGAGACGGGTGCCAGTACATAGTGCTGCTCTCTTGCTTTTGCTCTGGCTTGTTCGCTTGGCTTCTCGCTCTTAGCTTCTGCTTGGCTCTGTTTGCTCTCGCTTTCTTTGCTTCTCCACTAGTTAGTTTAGCTCAGCAGTCCGAACTTTCCCTGACTGTTTTTCTTTTTTACCTTCTTGGAAGCCACTCGAGCTGCTGCAGACTGGATCACTGGGAACACCGAGAGTTTGCACCCATTGCTCGGCTGCAGCAGCTGCCCAGCACACGGAGCGGACTCCGAGAACAGCAGCGACATCCCAAGAGAGACATCTGATTTGTCATCTTTTTTTAGAGCAGTGAAAGCGTGGTGTCCATCTGGTAGCGTTCATTTGTGTGCTGGGGTCCTGTCTGTTAAATTAAACAGGTTCTTTCACTTCTCTCCGAGTATCTTTCTGAACGGTTCCCGAGGGAGAGCCGTGGTGGGTTTGCTTTCTGGAGCCCCCTTTTGGAGGTTTTTTCCCAAACTTGCCTTAAACCAGGACACACACACAAAGCTCACATGCCACCCCACAGGCGGTGTAAGGAGGTGTAATACACAAACCCTCAGATATAGCTGCAGATACTCACAGGTTTGCCAGCTACATCCGCACTTGCCACCAGGCTGCCACCCACTCAGGTACCACCGCGTCACTCGCTGTGCAATTTGGGTCCCCTCTTCCACATCAGCACTCCAAGGAACAAGGAAAGCTTCACACCAGTGACTGCACTACCCAAGTAATCGCAAACTGCCCAGAGAACATAGGTGTTTTATTATTCAAATGAAATTAAAGACAAGAATGGTTTAATTTTGGCAGACCAGGGGAAAAAATACCAGTACACGAATCTCCAGCCTCCCTCTCCCACGAGGAGGAGAAGGGAAATACCAATCACTAGGGGAAGCTACTAGTTCTCACTATAAACATCGCAGATGCCGCCACGCCACAGGGCACAAATCACAGAAAAGACACGCTGCTTATGGTGCTCGAGAGAAACTGTTGAGAAAACCCTTTTTGATAAGTAGAGGTGAAGGGCCGTGAAACACCTCTGAAGTGTTTATGCACGTTAGTCACATTGGATCTGGAGCGATTATTCCATGGGCTAACAGAGTAAACTATCCTCCCACACCCCCTGATGGCTTCTGATGATTTTACTCAGTCTTGTTGGAAACACACCTGAGACAAATTAACTTTCTTTCCAACAGAAAGTGGTGCTTCTGATGTTGAATGAACTGTCGGGAGTGGTGGAGTCCACCATCCTGGCCGGTGTTTAACGGACACACTGGAACAATGGCCAGGGTCTTGTCAGCTGGAAAATTGGAGAATAACACACTCTTAACACCCCAGAGCACGTGCAAGAAGCAGGCGATTCAATTCTTTATACGACACCAAGAGCTGCACAGTGGCTAACTTGGGCTAATGCCTGGCTGAAGAGCATATATGGGTTCTTAGCCAAGACAAGATCACAGGACTGTGCGATTGGAAGGGACCACAAGGATCATAGGAGCTCACTTCCTGGCCCTCAACCAGGAATCACATCATGTGATTGTCCTGAGATGCATGGTTCCAAAAATCATCTTTCATTTCTTGCACTACTCTTCTGTCAAGCGCTGATGCTGTGACACTTCCCCTGGGAACTGCTCCACGCCCAGCCATTCCCCTGGGAAAGAACCTTTTTCAATATTCAACCTAACCATCCAGGACACAACTCATAAGGCCATGTCCCTTGGCCTGTCACTCAACTAGGATGCAGTTCTTCTGTTCCATGTTCTTTACCACCCCCTCACCGCGTCCCCCGCCCTATGACTTTGTAACCCTGCAAAGGAGGTCTCCTCTTTCTCATCAAAAGGCCCTTCCGCAGCCTAATAAGCACAATCGCCCTGTCAGCTGGCTACCCCCTCTCCCCAAGGCACTTCCACCGTATTGTCACCTCTTTGGATGTCCCCCCACCTCAAGTTCAATATCTCCTTAATTGTATGAAACATATAAACAGAGAAGTTAGATATGAAGTTGCTGGTTTTGCCCAGTGAGCTCATCTCAGACAGAGGCTCTTTGACGTCTTTTAGGAACCGCTGGTGGTCTGCCGTGTTTTTTTCGGCCAGTCCTGTATAAAAAGCACAAATGGTTCGTACGGAACTGCATCGGCCGACTCGGCTTCGTTACACCCAGGCCCCCCGTACCACACAAGAAGCATACCCACTCCAGCTTGCTCTCCCTCTCCGCACCGCCAGCACAATTTATACACACTGGGCGCTAATGTATAAACCCCACCCCCCTTCCCCTCGACGCCCATCCGCCCCACCCTGCTTCACGCTCATCCACCCATTGGCAGCTCTGCATGACTCCCCGCCCCGCACCCCGCAAGGCCCTCCACCCGACGTATCCTCTTTGGATCTCAACCCCACAACGTTTCTGAGAGCACACCTGGTGGCGCCGCGGGCAACGACGTTCAGAAGGGGGGGGTCTCTGGAGGGGGTGGGGGGCAGCTCGGCCGCACCGGACCCGCCCACCCCCCTCCCCCCACCCCCCAGTGGGAACCCCCCCACACGCCCACCAACCACTTAAAACAACCTCCCCCTCCCCCAAAGGAAATGAGACACAAAAATCTTTTCTTCTCATCCTTGTTCCTATTCCCAAATCTCATCCCCGTTCCAAATCTCCATCCCGTTCCAAACTCATCCCTGTTCCCAAATCCCTGTTCCCATTCCAAATCCCCCCGTTCCATCCCTCACGCTCCAAATCCCATCATCCCCCATTCCCAAATCCCCATTCCTCGGCGTTCCCAAATCCCCATTCCTCCAAATCCATTCCATCTCCTCATTCCCAAATCCCCATCCCCATCCCAAATCCCCATCCCTGTTCCCATTCCCAATCCCCATCCCCATTCCCAAATCCCCAATCCCCAATCCTCTTGTTCTCCCAAACCTGTTGGGGATTCCAGGAGTTTCCTCTCCGGGCTCACTGGGACCAGTCTGGTGCTGGGAGCCCAAACTGGGAATTTTTCCCCAGGATGATCCCAAATCCCAATCCCGCTGGAGTTTTAGGGAATTGCATGCTTTTCCCCCTCATCCCACACCTCGTCCTTCCCGTCCTCTCCCAAAGCCTCACTGGGATTGTGCAAACCAATCCCGGAAGAACTTCCCCAAATTCCCCATTTTCCAAGGGTTTTCCCTGCATGAGTGGGAAGAGAAAAATTCCCTGGAAATGGGAAAAACAGGGAAAACCCTTCCAAATCCCCACTTGGGAGCAAACCCACTTTTTTTTTTTTGGGATAACCTCAATCCACGGCATCCTCGGAGCCGGAAAAACCTTTGGAAATTAAAACATCCCTGCCCCCAAAGCCCCGGGGACACGAGTGATCCTACAAATTCCAGCACTGACGCCAGCCCCACTTTGGGATGACTCTTCCCAGATTTTGGGATCTGACGTCGTTTCCCCCCCCCTCCAATTCCCGTTTTTTCTCCTGCGGATGGGGAAACGGCTCCGTGATGTCACCGGCTCGCTCTGACCTCACCGGAATGAAATCATTCCCAAGCAAGGCTGGAATCACGACTCCAACCCCGTGATCCCTGGGATTTTTTATAAATACAACCAGGGAGGGGGGAAAAGGTTTCCAGAGAGGGGGAAGAAAATATCCCAATCCCTGGGAAACAAAAAAACAAAAAAAAGGAAAATCAGGGAGGAGAAGTTTGGGAAAGGCTCCTGATGCCTCTTTCCTGGGAGTGATTCCACAGCAAATCCTTCCCATCCCAAGCATCCAGGAGAAGCAGGTGAGTGCCTGGGATTTATTGATTTCTCCTCCCACATTTTGCAGAAACTTTAAATATTTCAGTGTTTTCCTTGGGATATCAGATCCCAGGGTTTGGGTTTTTTAGGGACACAGAGACTTTTCCACCTCCGGATCCCATCCTGGGCTGTTTTCCTGAGTTTTATTCCCCACAAATTGATTTTCCCCACAAAATCATTGTTGGGAGGGGAAAACATCCTTGGAGGAGGCAAATCCATGCTCCAGACATGGAATTTTCCAGGGTTTTTTTTGGGGGGAAAAAAAAAATAGGCAAGGTAGGGAAAAGCAATCCAAGATGTTTTGATATCAAGGGATTTGTAATTCCCCTCGCCCTCCCTCCTAGGAATTTTTTTTTTTTAATTATTATTATTCCAGCAATTCTGGGAGGCAGATTGGAACAGGCAGCACGGGGAAGGATTGGGAAATCTTGGGAAAGAGGAAAATGAGGGGGATAAATCCCGGCTGTCAAGTGCAGGGATGGGGAGGAGAGCGAGGCACAGCCACCGCCCCATCCCACCGAGCCCGCCCGGATTTGGGAATCAGCGCCGGGAAAAGCATCGGGGGAGCTGAAGGAGTCTCCAGGTGCAATTTCCAGATTGATCGCCGGACTTACCTGGGAAAACCCCGCTCCATCCCGGTGCCCGCTGTCCCCGGCCGGGACGAGGGGAAATGAGGCGCTTTGCTCCCTCCCAGCCGAGCTGCGGGAGGATTTCCAGGCCTCGGCAGCATCCCAATAAAATTCCTGGAAAACGCTCCCGGCTCTCCCAGCAATTTCCCGGCGGGAGGAGCGGCTCCTGCAGCGCGGATTTTAATTCCCATTTCCCTCCTTTTCCTGCTTTTTTTTTAAGCAAAGAGAAAACCCAATTCCAATTTCCTGCTCCATAAAAAAACTTCTGGAGAGGAGGGGCACAACCCACCCACTCCCGGCAAAAAATAAACCCAATCCCAAAAAAAATAATATTTTTTCCTTATTTTTTTTTGCCCTCATTCCTGCGCCTTTTCCAGGATATCCATCCCGGCGAGGAGCAGGAATGGTGGTGGATGGCTCCAGCCGCGTTTTCCCTTGTTCCGCCTTTCGCTTTGCTCAGCTGACATTCCCCGGAGTTTTGTTGAGCGGGAAAAGCTGGGAATAATCCCAGGAAAAAGGGGCTGGGTTCAGTCGTTTGCTGAGGGGGATGAGATTCCAGGCGGGGCAGGGACATCCGGGCCTCTCCGGGAACATTCCGCGTTCCCCATCCCAGGATTTGGGCTGGGAAAAATCCCCAATCCCTGAATTCCCCCTGAATTCCCCGAATTCCCCGAATTCCCACCCCGAGCATTCCCATCCTGCAGGATGCTCGGGGTGGAGGGAGGTGGAACACAGCTGGGGAAAAAGGGAATTTTGGGGTGGGAGGAATCCTCATCCCATTGCGGGAATCGCAGCTTGGATCGCATGGAAAAATCCAGTTTGGAAATCTCCCAGAAAACCCGTAATTTTCTTTTCCAAGAAAAAAAATAAATCCCGGATATGCTCGTGTTTAAAGGCCAAATGTGGGAATTTGGGGCTGCAGGAAAGGAGAGTTTGGGGTCCTCAACGATCCCGTGTGGGGTTTGAGGCCTGGGAAGGGTTTTCCTCCCTTGATCCTGCAGGAAAAGCTTTCCTGGGATCATTCCATGGCTTGCTCCTCTTCCTCTCCCTCTTCCATCCGGATCCAGGGAAAGGTGGAGGGGATTTTTGGGGGGATTTGGGAGATTTTGGGAGGGGTTTTTGGAATTTGGGGGTTTTTGGGAAGGGAGGCAAAGGAGTGGAAATGGAGCAGATCCCTGAAATCCTGAGGGAGGAATTGGCACGGCATAAATCTCCCCTTGGGAAGGTGGGAAAGGGGAGAGTTCAGGGAATGAACCTTCCCAAATCTCTGCTTTCCCATGGAAGAGCAAAGAGCACAGTGAAAGGGATAAACCTGCCCGAAATCCCACTCTGAGAAACAGCAAAGGGCAAATTTAAGGAGAAAGAACTTCCCAAAATTCCATCTCCAAGGAATGGCAAAAGGGAAATATTGAGGGGATAAAACCTTCCCAAAATTCCCTCTCCAAGGAATGGCAAAAGGCAAAATTTAGAGGATGAAACTTCCCAAAATTCCCACTCCAAGGAACAGCAAGGGGCGACCTAAAAAGAATAAACCTGCCCAAAATTCCCACTCCAAGTGGTGGCAAAGGGCAGAATTAATGGGAATATATCTCCAAACATTCCCTCATCCAAGGGATGGCAAAAGGCAAATTTAAGGGGAAAGAACTTTCCCAAAATTCCGCTCTCCAAGGGATGGCAGAAGGGCAGAGTTAATGGATAAAACTTCCCAAAATTCCCTCTCTAAGGACAGACCTACGGACCACACCTAAAGGGAATAAACCCCCCATAATTCCCTCTCCAAGGGATGGCAAAAGCAGAATTTAGAGGATAAACTCTCCCAAAATTCCCCATCCAAGGAACAGCAAAGGGCAAATTAAAGGGGAAAGACCTTCTGAAATTCTCACACAAGGAATGGCATAAAGGCAGAATTTAGAGGACAAAAAAATTCCCAAACCTCCCTCTACTGGCAATAAAGGGCAGAATTAAGGAATAATACCCGCACCCAAAAAATTCCCAATCTGAGGAACGAGCAGAAGGGCAAATTTAAGGGAAAGAAACTTCCCAAAATTCCTCTGTCGCAGGACCTAGCCAAGGGCATGACCTAAAGGGAATAAAGCTGCCAAAACTTCCCTCTCTGAGTGATGGCAAGTAATTTAGAGGAAAAACTTCCCAAAATTCCTCATCCAAGAGAATGGAAAAAAGGTAAAAATTTAGAGGATGAAACTTCTCACAATCTCTCCCTCATGGGCAATAAAGAGAGAATTAAGGGAATAAACCTTCCAAAATTCCCACTCTGAAGCAAACAGCAAAAGGGCAAATTTTAAGGGGAAAGAACTTCCCAACAATTCCCTCCAAAGGATGGAAAAAGGGAAATATTGAAAGGGAGATAAACCTTCCTAAAATTCCCTCTCCAAGGATGGCAAAAGGCAAAATTTAGAGGATGACACTTCCCAAAAATCCACTCTCCAAAGGAACAGCAAGGGGCCAGACCTAAATAAGAATAAACTGACCCCAAAATTCCCACTCTCAAAGGGATAAGCACAGAGGGCAAGATTTAATGGATAGAAAAATATCGCCAAAACGCTCTCCTATCCATAAGCCCATAAAGGGCATAGTTAAAGGATAATAGCTGCCCAAAAATTCCCTCTCCAAGGATGGCAAAGAGCAGAATAATGGGAATATAATTTCAAAATTCCTCCAAAGGGATGGCAAAAGCAAATTTTAAAAGGAATGAAACTTCCAAAATTTCCTTCGTTGCTCTAAAGGGATTGAAAAGGGAAAGTAATGGAGGGAATAAACCTGCCCAGAAATTCCTACTCTGAGGAACAGCAAAGGGAAAATTTAAGGAGAAAAGATTTCCCAAAATTCCCTGTCCAAGGACAGACCTAACGAGGGCAGACCAAAAGGGAATAAACTGCCCAGAATTCCCAACTTACCGAGGGATGGCAAAAGGCAAGAATTTAGGGGATAAATTTCTTAAATGCTCTCTCTCCCACGGAAAACAAAGGGTCAGAATTAAGGGAATACCTGCCCAGAAATTCTTTTCCAAGAGATGTGAAAAGGGGCAAGAATTTAAGGAATAAACCGCACATAATTCACCTCCCTCTGAGGAACAGCAAAAAGGCAATTTAAGGAGAAAAGACCTTCCCAATTCCGCGTCTCCAATAGGGATGGAAAAGGGAAGGATTGAGGGATAACCTTCCGCATAAATTTCACTATCCAAGGGATGAAGCAATAAGGCTAGAATTCACTACAAGGGATGCAAAAAGGAATTGGAATCCCAAATTCCTCCTCTCAAGGGATGGATACAATAGAGCAGAGTTATATGGGATAAACTTCCCAAACAATTCCTCTCCAAGGAAACAGCAAGGGGCAGAATTAAAAGGAATATACCTGACAAAATTCCCCCTCCAAGGGATGGCAAAAGACAGAATTTAATGGGAATATATCTTCCGCCTAAAGATTCCTCTCCAAGGATGGCAAGGGCAGAGTTATGGAGATCTAAACTTCTCAAAATCCCGTCTCCAGCGGACGCAGCCCAAGGGCAGACTAAGGGATAAACCTGCCCCAGAATTTCCCACTCTTGAGGAAGCAGCTAAGAGGCAAACTTTTAAGGAGAAAAGACCTTCCCAAAATTCCCTCCAAAGGAGATGGCAAAAAGGGATAATTTGAGGGGATTAAACCATTCCCAAAATTCCCTCTCTCAAAGAAGTGGCAAAAGGTAAATTTAGAAGATGAAACTTACCCAGATCTCTCCTCCATGGGCCAATAAAAGGGGCAGAATTAAGGGAAAAATCTGCCCAAAATTCCCACTCCAAGGGATGGCATAAGGGGCAGAATTTAGGGATAAAAAAATCCCCAAACCATCCCCCTCATAAGACCATAAAGGGGCATGAGTAAAAGGGATATAAGCTGCCCAAATTCCCTCTCCAAGAGATGGCAAAGAAGCAGAGTTAATTGGGCAATATAGTCTTCCCAAAAAATTCCCTCTCCAAGGGATGGCAAAAGGCAAAATTTTAGGGGAATGAAACTTCCGTCAAAATTCCCTCTCCAAGGGATTGAAAAGGAAGGTTATGGAGGGAATAAACCTGCCCAGAATTCCCACTCTGAGGAACAGCAAAGGGCAAATTTAGGAGGGAAAGACCTGCCAAAATTCCCATTCCCAAAGGGCAAAGGGCCAGAATTTCAGAGGGCTATAAAGTCTTCCCAAATCTCCTCCCTCCATCGGCAAATAAAGGGCAGAATTAAGGGAATAAACCTTCCCAAAAAATTCCTTTTCCCAAGAGATGGAAAGGGCAGAAATTTAAGGGAATAAACCTGCCCAAAATTTGCCCACTCTGAGCAACAGCAAAGGGCAATTTAAGGAGAAAAAGGAACTTCCCCCAAAATTCCCTCTCTAAAGGGATGGCATAAGGAAAATATTGAGGGGATAAAACTTTCCCAAAATTCCCTTCTTCCAAGAAGTGGCAAAAGGTAAAATTTAGACAGATGAACTTCCCTAAATCTCTCCCTCCATGGGCCAATAAAGGGCAGAGTTTAAAGGGATAAAATTCTGCCCAAAATCCCACTTACCAAGGGCAATGGCAAGGGGCAGAATTTAGGGGATAAAAAAATTCCCAAATCTCTCCGCTCCATAGCCTAATAAAGGCAGAGTTAAAGGGATAAAGCTGCCCAAAATTCCCTCTTCAAGGGGTGGCAAAGAGCAAGAATTAATGGAATATACTGCCCAAATTCCCTCCCAAGGGATGGCAAGGGCAAAATTTAGGGGATAAAACTTCCCAAAATTCCCTCTCCAAGGGATGGCAAAAGGCAAAAATTTAGGGATGAAACTTCCCAAAATTCCCAGTCTCCAAGGAGTGGCAAGAAAGGGAAATATTGAGGGGATAAACTTCCCAAAATTCCACTCTCAAGAGATGGCAAAGGCAAAGTTAAGGGGAAGAACCTTCCCAAAATTCCCTATCCAAGGAATAGAAAGGGCAGACCTAAAGGGAATAAACCTGCCAGAATTCCCACTGTGAGGAAACAGCAAAGGGAAAATTAAAGGAAGAAAAGAAACTTCCCAAAATTCCCTCTCCAAGGAACAGCAAGGGCAGATATAGAGGGAAATAAACATGCTCAGAATTTCCACTCTGAGGAGCCAAAGGGCAAATTTCAGGAGAAAGAAAACTTCCAAAATTCCTCTCCAAGGAGTGGCAAAAGGGGAAATATTTGAAGGGGATACCAACGCTTCACCCAAATAATTCCTCATCCAAGAGATGGCAAAGGCAAAAGTTAAGGGAAAAGAACACTTCCAACAAATTCCCTGTCCACAGGGATGGAAAAGGGCAGAATTAAAGGAATAAACTCGCCAAAATTCCCACTCTGAGGAACAGCAAAGGGAAAATTCGAAGGAGACAAAGAACCTTCGCAAAATTTCCAACTCCAAGGAGTGGAAAAGGGCAGAATTTTAGGGGATAAAACTTCCCAATAATTCCCCTCCACGGACCAGGGAAAGGCGATTTCGTGGCTCAGACAAGATCCCAGAGGACCTGATGGGTTTGGATGGATCTGAAGGAACATCCCCCATTCCAGGGGCATTCCGCAATCGGGGGGGACGCCTCTGCTGCTTCTCCCTGGGATGGGATCGCCCTTCCCGAACCCCAAAAAATGGGGATGGAATTCCGGCCCCAGCTGAGGTCCCTTCCGCACGCCCGGGATGGAATTCCCGCCAGGAATCGGCCGTGCGATGCCGCTGGCCAACAAAGATGGGGCCGAAGGATTGGGAATGCCAGCAGGATCCCAGGGGTTGGGAATGCCAGAAGGATTCCAGGGTTTATTGGGAATTCCAGCAGGATTCCAGGATTTTGGGAATATCAGAAGGATTCCAGGGTTTGGGAATTCCAGAAAGGATTCAGGGGTTTGGGAATTCCAGCAGGATTCAGGGGCTTGGGATTCCAGAAGGATTCCAGGGGTTTGGGAATGCCGAAAAGGATTCCCAAGGGGCTTGGAATTCCAGGCCAGATTCCAGGGGGTTTGGGAATATCCAGCAGGATTCCAGGGGCTTTGGAATTCAGCAGGATTCCAGGATTTTGGGAGGCCAGCAGGATTCGCAGGGGTTTGGGAATTTCCAGAGGGATTCCAGGATTTTGGGCATGCCAGCAGGATTCCAGGGTTTGGGAAATTCAAGCAGGATTCGCAGAATTTTTGGGAATTCCAAGCAAGGATCCAGAGTTTTTGGGAAATTCAGCAGGATTCCTAGGGTTTGGGAATGCCAGCAGAAGTCCAGGGGGTTTGGGAATTCCAGCAAGGATTACCAGGATTTTGGGAATTCCAAGAAGGAATTTCCAGGTTTTGGGGAAATGCCAGAAGGATTCCAGGGTTTTGGGGAATTCGAGCAGGATTCCAGCGATTTTGGGGAATCCAACAGGTTCCAGGGTAGGGAATTCCAGCAGGATTCCAGGGGTTTGGTAATTCAGAAGGATTCCAAGGATTTTGGGAACTCCAGCAAAGGATTCCAGGAGCATTGGAGAGCACGTGGCCTCGGGGCCGGCTTGGGGACATTTTTTTTCACATACACTGGAATGGGCAAAAATCCCCGCGGAGATCCTGCGTGGCTTTTTGGGAGAGCTCAGGGGGGACCGAGGGAGGTGGGAGGGCCTGTGGAGCGGGACATCCTTGTTCCCATTCCCAAATCCCCATCCCCGTTCCCAAATCTCCATCCCTGTTCCCAAATCCCCATCCTTGTTCCCATTCCCAAATCCCCATCCCCGTTCCCAAATCCCCATCCCTGTTCCCAAATCGCCATCCCCATCCTTGTTCCCAAATCATCATCATTGTTCCCAAATCTCCATCCCTGTTCCCATTCCCAAATCCCCATCTCCATTCCCAAATCCCCGTCCTTGTTCCCATTCCCAAATCTCCATCCCCATTCCCAAATCCCCATTCCCAAATCCCCATTCCCAAATCCCCATCCCCATTCCCAAATCTCCACCCCTGTTCCCAAATCTCCATCCCTGTTCCCAAATCCCCATCCCCATTCCCAAATTCCCATCCTTGTTCCCATTCCCAAATCCCCATCCCCGTTCCCAAATCTCCATCCCTGTTCCCATTCCCAAATCTCCATCCCCATTCCCAAATCCCCATCCCCATTCCCAAATCTCCATCCCCATTCCCAAATCCCCATCCCCGTTCCCATTCCCAATCCCCATCCCCATTCCCAAATCCCCATCCCAATCCTCTTGTTCTCCCAAACCTTGGGGGATTCCAGGAGTTTCCTCTCGGGGCTCACTGGGACCAGCCTGGTGCTGGGAGCCCAAACTGGGAATTTTCCCCAGGATGATCCCAAAYCCCAATCCCGCTGGAGTTTTAGGGAATTGCAGCTTTTCCCCTCATCCCACACCTCATCCTTCCCGTCCTCTCCCAAAGCCTCACCTGGGATTGTGCAAACCAATCCCGGAAGAACTTCCCCAAAATTCCCATTTTCCAAAGGTTTCCCTGCACGAGTGGGAAGAGAAAATTCCCTGGAAATGGGAAAAACAGGGAAAACCCTTCCAAATCCCCACTTGGGGAACAAACCCACATTTTTTTTTGGGATAACCTCAATCCACGGCATCCTCGGAGCCGGAAAAACCTTTGGAATTAAAACATCCCTGCCCCCAAAGCCCCGGGGACACGAGTGATCCTACAAATCCCAGCACTGACGCCAGCCCCACTTTGGGATGACTCTTCCCAGATTTTGGGATCTGACGTCGTTTCCCCCCCCCCTCCAATTCCCGTTTTTTCCTGCGGATGGGGAACGGCTCCGTGATGTCACCGGCTCGCTCTGACCTCACYGGAATGAAATCATTCCCAAGCAAGGCTGGAATCACGACTCCAACCCCGTGATCCCTGGGATTTTTATAAATACACCAGGGAGGGGGGAAAAGGTTTCCAGAGAGGGGGAAGAAAATATCCCAATCCCTGGGAAACAAAAATTAAAAAAAAGGAAAATCAGGGAGGAGAAGTTTGGGAAAGGCTCCTGATGCCTCTTTCCTGGGAGTGATTCCACAGCAAATCCTTCCCATCCCAAGCATCCAGGAGAAGCAGGTGAGTGCCTGGGATTTATTGATTTCTTCCCCCATTTGCAGAAACTTTWAATATTTCAGTGTTTTCCTTGGGATATCAGATCCCAGGGTTTGGGTTTTTTAGGGACACAGAGACTTTTCCACCTCYGGATCCCATCCTGGGCTGTTTTCCTGAGTTTTATTCCCCCACAAATTGATTTTCCCCACAAAATCTTTGTTGGGAAGGGAAAAAATGTCCTTGGAGCAGGCAAATCCATGCTCCAGACATGGAATTTTCCAGGGTTTTTTTTGGGAGGAAAAAAAAATAGGCAAGGTAGGGAAAAGCAATCCAAGATRTTTTGATATCAAGGGATTTGTAATTCCCCTCGCCCTCCCTCCTAGGAATTTTTTTTTTTAATTATTATTATTCCAGCAATTCTGGGAGGCAGATTGGAACAGGCAGCACGGGAAGGATTGGGAAATCTTGGGAAAGAGGAAAATGAGGGGGATRAATCCCGGCTGTCAGTGCAGGGATGGGGAGGAGAGCGAGGCACAGCCACCGCCCCATCCCACCGAGCCCGCCCGGATTTTGGGAATCAGCGCCGGGAAAAGCATCGGGGCAGCCGAAGGAGTCTCCGGGTCCCATTCCCAGATTGATCCCGGACTTACCTGGGAACACCCCGCTCCATCCCGATCCCGCTGTTCCCGGCCGGGACGAGGGGAATGAGGCGCTTTGCTCCCTCCCAGCCGAGCTCCGGGAGGTTTTCCAGGCTCGGCAGCATCCCAATAAAATTCCTGGAAAACGCTCCCGGCTCTCCCAGCAATTCCCGGCGGGAGGAGCGGCTCCTGCAGCGCGGATTTAATTCCCATTTCCTCCTTTTCCTGCTTTTTTTTTAAGCAAAGAGAAAACCCCAATTCCAATTTTCCTGCTCCATAAAAAACTTCCTGGAGCGGAGGGGCACAACCTCTCCCCACTCCCGGCAAAAAATAAACCCAATCCCAAAAAAAATAATATTTTCCTTATTTTTTTTYCCCTCATTCCTGCGCCTTTTCCAGGATATCCATCCCGGCGAGGAGCAGGAATGGGTGTGGATGGCTCCAGCCGCGTTTTCCCCTTGTTCCGCCTTTCGCTTTGCTCAGCTGACATTCCCGGAGTTTTGTTGAGCGGGAAAAGCTGGGAAAATCCCAGGAAAAGGGGCTGGGTTCAGTCCGTGCTGAGGGGGATGAGATTCCAGGCGGGGCAGGAACATCCCGGGGCTCTCCCGGGAACATTCCCGTTCCCCATCCAGGATTTGGGCTGGGAAAATCCCCAATCCCTGAATTCCCTGAATTCCCTGAATTCCCACCCCGAGCATCCCATCCTGCAGGAGCTCGGGGTGGAGGGAGGTGAAACACAGCTGGGAAAAAAGGGAATTTTGGGATGGGGGGAATCCTCATCCCATTCGGGATCGCAGCCTTGGATCGCATGGAAAAATCCCTGTTCGGAAATCTCCAGAAAACCTGAATTTTCTTTTCCAAGAAAAAAATAAATCCCGGGATATGCTCGTGTTTAAAGGGCCAAATGTGGGATTTGGGGCTGCAGGAAAGGAGAGTTTGGGGTCCTCAATGATCCCGTGTGGGGTCTGAGGGCCTGGGAAGGGTTTTCCTCCCTTGATCCTGCAGGAAAAGCTTTCCCGGGATCATCCCATGGCTGCTCCTCTTCCTCTTCCTCTCCCATCCGGATCCAGGGAAAGGTGGAGGGGATTTGGGGGTTTTGGGGGTTTTGGGAAGGGGTTTTGGAATTTGGGGATTTTGGGAAGGGGTTTTGGAATTTGGGGATTTTGGGAAGGGGTTTTGGAATTTGGGGGTTTTGGGAAGGGAGGCAAAGGAGTGGAAATGGAGCAGATCCCTGAAATCCTGAGGGAGGATTGGCACGGCCAAATCTCCCCTTGGGAAGGTGGGAAAGGGGAGAGTTCAGGGAATGAACCTCCCAAATCTCTGCCCTTTCCCATGGAGAGCAAAGAGCACAGTGAAAGGGATAAACCTGCCAGAATTCCACTCTGAGGAACAGCAGAGGGCAAATTTAAAGGCAAAGACTTCCCAAATTCCCTCTTCAAAGGATGAAAAAGGGAAAATTGAGGGGATAAACTTTCCCAAAAATTCACTATCCAAGGAATGGCAAAAGGTAGAATTAAAGGATTAAAAAAATCCCAAAATTCCCCTCCAAGGGATGGGAAGGAGCAGAGTTAATGGGTAAAACTTCCCAAATTCCCTCTCCAAGGAACAGCAAGGGGCAGACTAAAAGGAATATACCTGCAAAATCTCACCCATGTGCAAGGGCAGAATTAATAGGAAATATACCTGCCCAAGATTCCCTCTTCAAGGGAATGGCAAAGAGCAGATTATGGGAATATATCTTCCGGCAAAATTCCCTCCCAAGGATGGCAAAAAGGCAAAATTTAAGGGGAACAGACCTTTCAAAATTCCCTCCCCAAGGAATGGCCAAAAAGCAGAATTAGAGGATAAAACTTCCCAAATTCCCACCTCTGAGGAACAGCAAAGGCAAATTATAAGGAATAGAACCTTCGAAAATTCTCATCCCAGGAATGGCAGAAAAGCAGAAATTTAGAGGACAAAAAATTCCCAAACCCTCCCACTCTTCCGGCAATAAAGGCAGAATTAAGGGAATAACACCACTCAAACTTCCCACTCGAGGAACAGCAAAAGGGCAATTTAAGGGAAAGAACTTCCAAAATTCCCTCGAGGAATGGAAAAAGGAGAAGGATTGAGGGATAGAACTGTCCTAAATCTCTCCAAGAAGTGGCAAAGAGGTAAAAATTCAGAGGATGCAAATTTCTTTCTCCCAAATCGTCTCCCTCCATGGCAATAAAGGGGCATGATAAGGTAAAGGGATAAATCTGCCCAAATTCACTCCAGGAGATGGCAAAGGGGCGAATTTAGGGGATAAAAAATTCCCAAACCTCCCCCTCCATAGCCCATAAAGGGCAGAGTTAAAGGGATAAAGCTGCCCAAAATTCCCTCTTCAAGGGATGGCAAAGAGCAGAATTAATGGGAATATACCTGCCCAAAATTCCCTCTCCACGGGATGGAAAAGGGAAGTATTGAGGGAATAAACCTGCCCAGAATTCCCACTCTGAGGAACAGCAAAGGGCAAATTTCAGGAGAAAAGAGCTTCCCAAAATTCCCTCTCCAAGGACAGACCTAAGGGCAGGCCTAAAGGGAATAAACCTGCCCAAAATTCCCTCTCCAAGGGATGGCAAGGGGCAGAATTTAGGGGATAAAATTTCTTAAATCTCTCTCTCCATGGAAAATAAAGGGCAGAATTTAAGGGAATAAACCTGCCCAAAATTCCCCCTCTGAGCAACAGCAAAGGGCAAATTTCAGGAGAAAAGACCTTCCCAAAATTCCCACTCCAAGGGATGGCAAAGGGCAGAATTTAGAGGATGAAACTTCCCAAAATTCCCTCTCCAAGGACCAGCCAAGGGCAGACCTAAAGGGAATAAACCTGCCCAGAATTCCCACTCTGAGGAACAGCAAAGGGCAAATTTAAGGAGAAAAGAACTTCCCAAAATTCACTATCCAAGGAATGGCAAAAGGTAGAATTTAAGGGATAAAAAAATCCCAAAATTCCCTCTCCAAGGGATGGAAAAGGGAAATATTGAGGGAATAAACCTGCCCAAAATTCCCTCTCCAAGGGATGGCAAAGGGCAGAATTTAAGGGATAAAACTTCCCAAAATTCCCTCTCCAAGGACCAGCCAAGGGCAGACCTAAAGGGAATAAACCTGCCCAAAATTCCCACTCTGAGGAACAGCAAAGGGCAAATTTAAGAGGAAAAGACCTTCCCAAAATTCCCTCTCCAAGGAGTGGCAAAAGGGAAATATTGAGGGGATAAAACTTCCCAAAATTCCCTGTCCAAGGAATGGCAAAGGGCAGAATTTAAGGGATGAAACTTCCCAGAATTCCCCTCCACGGACAGGGAGAGGCGATTCCGGGGCCCGTGGCTCAGACAGATCCCAGGCCCTGGATGGGTTTGGATGGATCTGAGGAACATCCCTAGCATTTTCCGGGCGGGGCATTCCCAACGCCTCCGCTGCCCGTGGGATGGATCTGCCCTTCCCACCAAACTCTGGGATGATCCGGCCCCGTGAGGCCCCGACCAGCCCGGGATGAATTCCGCCAGGAATCGCCGTGCGGAGCCGCTGCCACAAATGGGCCCGATGGAATCAGCAGGATTCCTGGTTTTTTGGGAAATGCCAGGACGATTTCAGCGTTTGGAATGCCAGAAGATTTCGGATTTGTGGAATTCCAACGAGGATTCCAGGGGTTTTGGAATGCAGCAGATTCAGGGTTTGGGAATGCCAGAAGGATTCCAGGGGATTGAATTCCCTAGAAGGATTCAGGATTTTGGGAATGCAAGCAGGATCCAGGGGTTTAGGGAATGCCACAGGATTCAAAGGATTTGGGTAATGCCAAAGGATCAGGTTTTGGGAATCCAGAAGGATTCAGATTTTGGGAATTCCAGAAGATTCCACGGTTTCGGAAATCCGCAGGATTCCAGGTGTCCGAAGGCAGAAATTTCAGGGTTTGGGGGAATCCGAGCAGATCCAGGTTTTGGGGATCACAAAGGATTCCAATGGGGTTTTTGGGAATTCCAGAAGGATTCCATGGTTGGGAATCAGAAGAAGTCCGAGTATTTGGAATTCGCAGAAGACCAGATTGGGAGCCAAGATGAGATTCCAGGGTTTTTAAGAGATGCAGAAGGACTTCCCGGGTTTGGGTAATGCCAGAAAGATCCAGTTTTCCAGAAATTCCAGCTAGGATTCCGGGGTTCTTGGGAATTCCAGAGGATTCCCAGTTGTTTGGGAGAGGGAGCAGAAGGATTCAGAGTTTTGGGCAATGTCCAAGAAGGAGTCCGGGATTTGTGAATGGCAAAGCAATCTCCGGGCTTGGGAAATCAACGAAGAGTCAGGGTTGGAATTCCGAAGACAGGTTCCAGATTCCACGCAGGATTCCTAGGGGTTTTGGGAATTCGAGAATGGGATACCACCGGGGTGAAACTCCAAGAAGGATTTCAGTTTGGCAAATATGTCAGGATCCCAAGGGTTTGGGAATTCCACCGAAGGCTATTGCCACGGTTTTAGGGAATTCCGATAGCAGGTTCCACGATTTTGGGAAATTCCAGAAGATTCCAGGTTTTTTTCGGAAATTGCCACGCAGGATTTCCAGTTTTTTTGGGAATTTTCCAGCGAAGGATTCCGGTTTTTTTTGGGGAATTCTGCGCAGCAGGATTCCAGGAGCCTTTGGAGAGCCATGGTGCCTGTCAGGGGAAGGGGGCTGCTGGGGACATTTATTGCCATCGCTGAGGAACTGTGGCAAAACATCCCGGGGATGCCCAGGGGAAGATTCCAACAGCCGGCGGCTTTATTGGAGAGAATCAGTCGGGAGACCAGAGGAGATGGGGAGGCTGTGGAGCGGAGAGTTTATCAAAGGATTTCAGCCCAAAAACGGCAAAAAGAAACAAAAGACCCAAAAAGACCCAAAAAAAAGACCCAAAAGACCCAACCAGACCAAAAGACCCAAAAAGTGGCCACATTCCAATGGGAGGATCCTGGGGGTGGAGCAAGCCCGGAGCACACGGGCATCCATGGATGTGGCATTCCCGCATCTTGGGAGCGAGGGAGGTCGATGCGGCTGGAGGAACATCTCTGTGGCTTCAGGGTAGCGGGGTCTTTTGGGTCTTTTGTCTTTTTTGGGCCGCCCGTTTTTGGGCTGTTAATCCTCATGAAACTCCCCGCTCCACAGGCCTCCCACCTACCCTCTGCTCCCACCTAGTCTCTCCAAAAACCCCCGAGGATCTCCCCGCGGGGAATTTCTTGCCCATTTCCAAGAGATGGAAAGAATGTCCCCAGCCAGCCCCGAGGCCACGTGGGCTCTCCAAGCGTCTGGAATCGCTGCATGAATTCCCAAAATCCGGAATCTCGTGTGAATTTCCAAAACCCTGAAATCCTGCTGGAACTTCCTGAAACCCTGGAATCTAATCCAATTCGTGGAATTCCCTGCGAACCAAAACCTCGTCGGACTCTTGGCATATCCCTACAACACCCGCGGAATCCTTCTGGAATTCCCAAAACCCTGGAATCCTGTGACATTCCGCAAGAACCCCTGGACTGAGCATCCCAAACCTGGTCTGGGAAATCCCAAAACCCTGCGAATCCTTGCTGAATTCCCAAAATTCCTGGAATCCTGCTGAATTCCTGAAAAACCCTGGAATCCTGCTGGAATTCCCAAAACCCTATCTCGAATCCCACAGCCTGGAATCAATTGCCACAAAGCTCCCGGAACTCCTGTCGTGGCAACTTCCCAAAATCCTGGAATTCCTTCGTGGCTGAAGCCGAATTCTACCCAACCCCCTTGGATTTGTTTTTGAAAACACAAAAATCTGCTGGAATTCCAACTGAATCCTGAATTCCAAGCCCCTGGAAATCCGTTTGGGATTTCCCAAACCCTGAATCCTCTCTGGAATTCCTAAAGCCCCTGGAATCCTGCTGCGCATTCCCAAAATCGTGGAACCTACGGATTCCACAAATGCTTGGACCCTAGCGAGCATATCCCCAAACCTGGAATCCTTCGGAATTCCCAAAACCCTGAATCGCCATTCTGCATATCACCCAAAACCCTGGAATCTGCTGAATGTTGCCTCCAGAACCCTAAATTGCTCTGCGCCTAACCGAAACTAACCGCGCTGAGTAGAAGCCTGACCGGAATTCGAAAACTGCGAGAATCTTGCGAATTCCAAAAATCCTCGCAATCCTCGGGAATCGCAACCCGAAAATCCTCTGCATTCGCCAAAATCCTGATGCCTGCTGCATTCCCTAAACCCCTGGATATCCTGCTGCATTCCAAAATCCTGCACAATCCTTGCTCTGGAACTTCCACAGTCCCTGGAATTCTTCTGCTGGCATTAACCGAAACGTACGTCCTGAGATTCCTTCTGCGATCCCAACACCCCTGGAATCTCTTATGGAATTTCCAAATCCTGAAATATCTTGCTGGCCTTCCAAAGCCCCTGGAATCTCTGCATTCAAAAACCGAATCCTGCCTGCATGCCCAATCCTCGCGCCATCATGTGGCCGCCAGAGCTCGCACGGGCGACCTGCGGCTCCTCCCGGGGCGTGCGGGACTCATGCTGGGGCGGGAATTGATCCAATCAGCCAGATTTTGGGGTTGGAAGGCAGATCCATCACGCACGGCAGCAGCGGGAGGCGTGGGAATGCCCGGGAATCGAGGGATGGTTCCTCACGATCCATCCACAAAACCCGATCCAGGGCTGCTGGGCTCTTGTCGATGAGCACGGGCCCGGAACGCCCCCTTCCGATGGAGGGGGAATTGAAGTTTCATCCCTTAAATTCTGCCTTTGCCATTTCCTTGGACAGGGAATTTTGGTGAATGTTTTCTCCGCACTGCAAATCTTTCCCTTGTTGCACTCCTTGGAGAGGGAATAGGTGGGAAAGGTCCTTTTCCTCTGTAACTTTGCCCTTGCTGTGTCCCAGGAGTTGGGAATTTTTGCAGGATTATTCCTTTCTCCTTGGCTGTCTGAGAGGAATTTTGGGAGTTTTATCCCTAAATTCTGCCGCTTTGCCATCCCTGGTAGAAGGAATTGGGCAGGTTATTCCTCATATTCCTTCCCATCCCTTGGAGAGGGAATTTGGCGATAGTTTTATCCTTAAATCTACCTTTGCATCCGTGGATAGTGAATTTTGGAAGTTCCTTCTCCTAAATTGCCGCTTTGCTTGATTCCCAGCGTGGAATTCGTTGGCAGTTTATCCTATAGGTCCTGCTCCTTATGGCTGTCCTTGGAGGAAATTTGGAAGTTTCACCTCTAAATTCTCCCCTTTGCAATCTTGGAGGGGAATTTGGAAGGATCTTTTCTCGAATTTGCCGCTTGCTCGTTGGCTCAAGGAGAATTTGGCAGGTTATATTCCTTAAATGCTGGCTTTAATTCGATGGAGAGAGAAGATTTAAGAGAAACATATTTATCGCCCTAAATTCTGCTCCTTGCCAGCTCCTTGGAGAGGAATTTTGGGCTAGGTTAATCGCCTAGGCCTGACCTTAGTTCTGTCCTTGGAAGAGGAAGTTTTGGAAAGCTGCTTTTCTCTGAAATTTGCCCTTGGCCTGTGTCCTAGAGTGGAATATCTGGCCAGTATTCGCTCAATACTTCCCTTTCATCACCGGGTAGATTTGAGAAACAAAAAAGGGAATTTTGGGCAAGGTAACTTCCATTAATTCTGCTACTTGCCATCCTTGAAGAGGATTTGGGCAGCTCTTATCCCTTTAACCTGCCCTTTATGGGGCTCGGAGGGGAGGATTGCGGAATTTTTTATCCCCTAAATTCGGCCGCCTGCCAATCCTTGAGTGGAACTTTGGGCAGATTTACCTTCAAGCTCTGCCCTTATTGCCATTCGGAAGGCGAACGAATCATTGGAGAGTGTAACTCCTGCTAGGAATTTTACCCTTTTGCACTTCTTGGAGGGGAAATTTTTAGGAAGGTTCTATGCCCTCAATCCTTCCTTTCATCCCAGAGAGGAATTTTCGGAACTTCCTTTCCCTTAATTTGCCCTTGCTGTTCCTGCAGAGGTAGACCGGTAATTTTTGGGTGGCGTGTTATTTCCTTAATTCTGCCCTTAATTGCGCAGTAAGAGTGGGAGTTGGGAATTATTTTGTCGCTCTACAATTCGCCTTTTGCATTCTTGAGTTGAGAATTTCAGAAGGTCTTTCCTTATTTCCCTGTTGCTGTGCCTCAGCAGTGGGAATTATTTGGAAAGTTATGTATCCTCTAAATTCTGCTTTTTGCCATCGCCTGGGAGGAATTTATGGAACCGTCTCTGTAATGTTCCTTTAAATTTGCACCTTTTGCCATCCCTTGGGAGGGAATTTTGGAAACTAATATCCCATTTAATTGTCCCTGCTCTTTGCCGCATCCCTTGAAGAGGAAATTTGGAGGTATAGTGTCCGTTAGAAGATTCTTGACCTTGCATCACTTGGGTGACGAACTTTGGCGACAGTAAGTCAGCGTTTCTTTAAGTCGCCCGTGTGCTGTCACGTTGGAGATGGAGATTTTATGGAGGGTTATCCATTACACCTGCTCTCATCCTTTGAGAGGGAATTTTGGGATTGTTTTTGCTATCCTTAAACTTCTAGCTTTTGCCATTCCTGTCTCGGAACGGCCACTTTGGGAAGGTTTATCCCTCAACGTTTTCCCTTTTCATCGCCTGAAGACGAGCGGGCGACCATTTGGAAGTATGTTTGCCCTTAAATTTGCCCTTCTGCTGGTTACCGCTCCAGAGTGCGGTAATTACCTGGCAGGTTATCCTTTCGACTGTGGCTGCTTTGTCTCTCCATGGGAAACGGGAGAGACTTTGTGCGCGAGGCTTCATTCCCTGAAAGCGTGCCTCCTTTCCACATCTCAACGGGGAGGATTTGCGTGCCAGATCCTCCGCCCGCGCTGTCAGATCCTGCCCATTCGTCCACTGCCTTCTGCCCTCGGCTTCCTGAGCACGCCAAATTTCCAAAACGCCTTCCGAAAATCCCCAAAGGTTCCCGCCAAAACCCTTTCCAAAAGTCCGCAAATGCCCAAGAAACCTTCCAAAACCCAAACCCCCGCCAAATCCCTGCCACCTTTCCCGGAACCCAGCATGGGAGAAGGAAGAGAAAGAGGAAGCACCATGGGATGATCCCCGGGAAAGCTTTTCTGCAGGATTCAAAGGCAGGAAAACCTTCCAGGCCCTCAGCCCCTACCACCGGACCATTGAACCACCTAAACTCTCCTTTTCCGGGCCGTCCCAAAATCCCCATTGGTGGCCTTGAAACCACCGAGCTATATCCGGGAATTCTTTTTTTCTTGGAAAAGAAAATTGCAGGTTTCTGAGATTTCGCACAGGACTTTCCATGCGATCCAAGGCTGCGTCCCGAATGGGATAGGATTCCCCCCATCCACAATTCCTTGTCTTTCCAGCTGTGTTTCACTCCCTCCACCCGAGCTCCTGCAGATGAGTGCTCGGTGGGAATTCAGTGGATTCAGGAATTCAGCGGATTTGGGGATTTTCCCAGCCCAAAACTCCTGGATAAGGAACGGGAATGTCCGGGAGAGCCCGAATGTTCCTGCCCAGCTGGAATCTCATCCCCCCTCAGCAGGGACTGAACCCAGCCCCCTTTCCTGGGATTCCTGCCCAGCCTTTCCCCGGCGCAACACAACTCCGGAATTGTCAGGGCGAGCAAGCGAACGGCGGAACAAGGGGAATACGCGCTGGCAGCATCCACACCCATCTCCTGCTCCTCGCGGAATGGATATCCTGGAAGAGCGCAGATGGAGGGGAAAAAAAATAAGGAAAATATTCATTGTTTTTGGGATTGGTTATTTTCTTGCCGGGAGGTGGGGCAGCGGTGTGTGCCCCATCCGCGCTGCCAGGAGAGTTTTTTCTATGGCAGGCCAAGAATATGGATTGGGGTTGTTCGTCCTTTGCTAAAAAAAAGCAGGAGAAGTGAGAAATGGGAGAAATTACAATCGGCGCTGCCGACCGCTCCTCCCGCCGGGGAATTGCTTGGGAGAGCCGGGAAGGTTCTTCCAGAATTTTATGGGATGCTTGCGAGCCTGGAAATCTCCCGGAGCTCGGAACCTGGGAGGGAGCAAAGCTCCTCATTGCCTCGTCCCGGCAGGGAACAGCGGGATGGGATGCAGCGGGGTGTTCCCCAGGTAAGTCCGGGATCAATCTGGGAAGGGGACCCGGAGACTCACTCGCTGCCCCGATGCTTTTCCGGCGCTGATTCCCAAATTCGGGCGGGCTCGTGGATGGTGGCGGTGGCTGTCGACTCGCTCTCTCCCATCCTGCACGACGCGAGATTCAATCCCCTCATGTTTACTCTTGTTCCCAAGATTCTCCCATCCTTCCCGTTCTGCCTGTTCCAATCGCCTCCAGAGCATGCTGGCAATAATTAATAATATCAAAAAATATTTTCCTGGAAGATCCTACATGCCGTTCCTTCCGGACGTTTCCGCGCACAGGGAAGAGGTTCCTGTCCCCAGCAGGGTGCAGGGGACGCGTCACCCGGGAAGGTTCCTGATTAAAGCTGCCATCTCTGGAGTTTCCAAGGCTTTGTTGTCCCATCTCCTGCCCCTGCTGCTCTGCTGGGTCCGTAGGGATTCCGGAACCTCCCCCAGCTGGGCCCGGTGGCCCTGTGCCCACCACGGCCATCCCAAATCCCAACACGAGCTGTTCCTGCCACGGCCACCAGCCCACCGGGAAGGGACAGCCTCAGGAGGGATCTCCCAGCTCCTCCTGCTGGATCTTCCCTGAGTTTGTCACCAGCACCTTCAGCACCAACCTCCCCACCCACACGGCCCCAGTGTCCCCAGATGGCCAAAGGTACCAATATGGCCCCAGTGTCCCCTGATGGGTCCCAGCCACTGTCACCCACACAGCCCCGGTGTCCCCACATGGAGCCATTGTCACCCACACAGCCCCAGTGTCCCCAGATGGCCAGAGCTACCAATATGGCCCCAGTGTCCCCTGAGGGGTCCCAGCCATTGTCACCCACACAGCCCCGGTGTCCCCAATGGGCCCTGGCCATTGTCACCCACACAGCCCTGGTGTCCCCAAATAGGCCCTGGCCATTGTCACCCACACACCCCCAGTGTCCCCTGATGGGCCCTGGCCATTGTCACCCACACAGCCCCAGTGTCCCCAGACGTGTCCCAGCCATTGTCACCCACACAGCCCTGGTGTCCTCTGATGGGTCTGGCCATTGTCACCCACACAGCCCCAGTGTCCCCACACGGAGCCATTGTCACCCACACAGCCCCAGTGTCCCCTGAGGGGTCTGGCCATTGTCACCTACACAGCCCTGATGTCCCCAGATAGGTCCCAGCCATTGTCACCCACACAGCCCCGGTGTCCCCAGTGGGCCCTGGCCGTTGTCACCCACACAGCCCCAGTGTCCTCTGAGGGGTCTGACCATTGTCACCCACACGGCCCCAGTGTCCCCAGATGGGCCCTGGCCATTGTCACCCACACGGCCCCAGTGTCCCCAGATGTGTCCCAGCCATTGTCACCCACACGGCCCCAGTGTCCCCTGAGGGGTCTGGCCATTGTCACCCACACAGCCCCGGTGTCCCCAGAAGTGTCCCAGTCAGTGTCACCCACACAGCCCCAGTGTCCCCAGTGGGCCCTGGCCATTGTCACCCACACAGCCCTGGTGTCCCCACACGGAGCCATTGTCACCCACACAGCCCCAGTGTCCCCAGATGGGTCCGGCCATTGTCACCCACACAGCCCCGGTGTCCCCAGATGTGTCCCAGCCACTGTCACCCCACAGCCTGAGGTGGGTTTGGATCCCAGGTGGCTCCGTGGCTGCTCCAAACCCTCCCTGGGTCCCACCACAATCCCCCCTGTCCCTTCCCACTTTCCCCCTGCTCAGGTTTCCAGCTGCTACAGGCTCAGCTCTTCCTCCCCCGGCCACCCGTGCTCACCCCGCTCCTTCCCTGCTCCCACCCCTCACCTTGGAATATCCATCCCTTCCTCTGAACCTTYCTCTCTCTGCACCTCCCAGCCCCGCTGAAATTCCACCTCTTCCCTCATCCCTGCACGCAGCAGGTTTGGGAGGTGCAGAGAAATCTGGGAAAGGAATTTGGGACAGAAATTTGGGACAGAAATCTGGGACAGAAATTTGGCCCTTCTTCCCCAGGAGGTGCTCACCAAGAGGAGGAAATGAGATCCCACCAGCCCCATCCAGGGGATATTCCAGGTGGGACACCACGGGATGGCCAGAGGGCTGGAGATGTCCTGGTGGGCAGGAATTGTCCTGGAGAGCCACCAGAGGGACAATGACCTCCTGCCTCAGCTCCAGGGGTGCACGGGGGGGGGCTTTTCCCACTGCAATCCGCTGGAATCTTGGATCATATGGATTTTCATAGCCCAGCAAATTCCTGGTGTTCTCATCCAGCAGGACACGGGCACGGGCCCCATTCTCCATGCAGGGAAACTGAGGCATGGGAAGAACAAGGTCACACCTGCCCCGTGTCCAGCTGGACACTCATCCCTCTGTCCAGGGCTCAGCCATCAGGATTGCTCCAGAGATCCTTGGAAGGAGGAGCCCAGGAGAAATCCCAGCTTTGAGCAGAAAGCTGGGAGAGGTTTCCCRCTGGGATTCCCAGGAAAGTCCTGCTCCAGGCTGGGAACAGCTTTTCCYTCCACCAGCTCTGCCTGGGATCCTTTCCCAGCTCTGGTGGACAAGGAGAACATCCAGGAGAACATCCCAGCCCTGTGGGACAGGCTGGAATTCCAAACATCGCCTGCCTGGAGCYCCCATGGGATCTTCCCCATTTAGGGAAGGAAATTCCCAGGGAAGTGGGAAGGGATGAGCTGAAGGATCTGTGGGTTCCAGGCAGAGCTGAGGCAGGGACAGCTCTTATCAGCTGATAAGGAGTGGTGGGGAAGGCAGGGATCCTCCCATCCCAGCTGCATCCCAGGGAGAGGCCCACCCACACGCTGGCGCCTGGATAAACTTTTCCCAAATGATGTTTCTCAAATGGATCCTCCACAAATTAAGCTCCTCCCAAGATTAACCCTTCCCAAATGAGTCCCAACAATGACATCTTCCACACAGGATCCTTCCAAATGGATCCCTTCCCAAAAGGACCCGCCCACAATGGTGACCTCTCCCAAATATCCTCCCCAATGTCCCTTCCACATTGAATCCTTCCCACAGATCTTAAATTGTACCTCCAAATGGATCCTTCCCAAATTAACCCCCAATCCCTCAATAACCCCCAAATGACCCTTCCCAGATGGAGTCCTTCCAACCCACATGATCCTTCCCACTGGACTCCTTCACAAATGGTTGCCCTCCCAAATTAGACCCCTCCAAAATGAAAACCCTTTCCCACATGGATCCTTTCCCAACAGAATTTTCTCAAATGATCCTTCCAATAACCCCTCCCAAATGGATCTTTCACAAATGGATCATTCTCAAATCTTCCCAAGGCATCTCATTACTTCCCAAAACGACTTTACCACAGGATATCCTCCCAAATGTAACCTCCAAACGTGATCCTTCCCCAATGGTCCTTCCCATGGAATTGTTCTCAAATGGATCCTTCCCAAATAACTCCTCCCAAATTAACCTCCCAATATCTCAATGACATTCTCTGCTTCCAATGGGCCTAAATTAACCTTCCCAAACGACCCCTTTCCACAGGACACCTCCCAAATGGAGTCCTCCCAAACAATCCTTCCCACATTACCTTTCGCAAAGCTTCCAAGGAAGGGGCAAAACCAAGAGGTGCTGCAAGAGCTCCCACATTCCCAAGGGCAGCAGGATCCTGAATTCCTTCCTGGGATCGAGGAGGATCCAGCCCCACCTGCTGAGGGACACATTCCAAAAGTGCATTCCCAGTATTTGGGGAATACACCCTCGTTCACATCCATGGGGGCTTGGACGGGAAAACCAAGGAAATTCCCAGCAGCCACCAGGACCAGGAATGGGRTGGATTTGCAGGGAATTCCGTCAGGAGCTCTGGAGCAGGGGCTGCAGGCCCACCTGGAGCCATCCCTGGTGGAATGAATCCCCTTCCCGGGATGCTCCTGGAATGTCCTGTCCCACAGCTGGGACGTCCCTGGGATTCATGCCTGGCCCAGGTGGGGCTGGGACCCCTTATCCCGGGATTTGGGGCATTCCCACCTGCCAGGAGCTCCTCATGGATCGCCCCCAGCACACGGACAGGAGATGGAAAATCCAGAGCGGGGGTTTTTCCCAAATCCCAGCTCCATTGGCTGCTGGGTGGGATCTGCTCCCTGGCATTCCCGTGTGCTTTTCCTTTGATTCCTCAGCCATTCCCTTCCTGRCCAGTTTTTAAGGATTTTTCCCGGGAACAGCCTCATTTCCTGCTTTCCTCAGAYGATCCCAACCCAAGCAAGGTTTGGGACAGACCAGGAATGTCCAAGGAGACCAAGCCATGAGGTAAAATCATTCCCATGGAGCTGTTCCCAACATCCTAAATCTGCATAAAGTTTTAAAATTCCTTTTTCCGGCCTCTGGGCCACCTCGTGTCCATGAATTCCTTGATTTTGTCYGTTTTGCATGGAAAATAAAACCACTGTCCACCTGCAATGGGATTTGTCTCACTGGTGACTTCAGCCCTGGCTTTGTCCCCTCTCCCACAGCTTTTCCAGGACATCCCTAATTCCCCATTTCYGATGGAATTTTGATCCCTGTTTCAGGGAAGGGACCCTGAGGGGTGGGAAGGTTCCTCATTCCCCATGGAAATGGGATCCAGCTCCATGGGGAGACTTTGGCTTTTCAATATCCATGGTTTGAGCTCAGGGAGGAAGAGGAGTCAAAGTTTGGGTTCAAGGAGCTGGAGCAGCCCAAATTTTCATGGATCCAATGCTGGAAGAACCATCCCAGCCCWTKATSCCAACCCAGGAGCCCCAACCCCAGGAATTCCAGCGTTTGGAAAACGAGGGTGGAAAGCAGAAATCCCATTCCCAGCCTCGAAGGTTGCAAGGGAAGTTTGGAAAATGAGCTTAATCCTTTACATAAATTCATTTTTTAAAATTTATTCCCCCCCCAAAAAATAATTAAAATAACTTTTCTGGAAATTAGCTTTGTCCTTTTAATACAAGCTTAATCCTTTAAAGAAATTAATTTTTTTAAATGCATTCCCCCCCCCAAAAAAAAATTAAAAATAATTTTCCTGAAAATTAGCTTAATCCTTTAAATATGAGCCTAATCCTTTGAATATTTTTTAATTGATTCCTCCCCAAAATATAATGAAAATAATTTTCCTGAAAATTAGCTTAATCCTTTACAAATTAGCTTAACCCTTTAAATATGAGCTTAATCCTTTAAATAAATTTATTTTTAAAATTGATTCCCCCAGCAAAAATGATGAAAATAATTTTCCTGGAAATTAGCTTAATCCTTTAAATAAATTAATTTTTTTTAATTGATTCCACCCAAAAACATAATGAAAATATTTTCCTGAAAATTAGCTTAATTCTTTACAAATTAGCTTAACCCTTTAAATATGAGCTCAATCCTTTAAATCAATTAATTTTTAAAAATTTATTCCCCTCAAAAAATAATGAAAATAATTTTCCTGAAAATWAGCTTAATCATTCAAATATGAGCTTAATCCTTTAAATAAATAATTTTTTTAAATTGATTCTCCTAAAAAAATTAAGAAAATAAATTTCTCAAAAATTAGCTTAATCCTTTAAATAAATAATTTTTTTAAAATTGATTCTCCTCAAAAAACAATGAAAATAAATTTCCTGAAAATTAGCTTAATCCTTTACAAATTAGCTTAACCCTTTAAATATGAGCTCAATCCTTTAAATAAATTAATTTTTTTTAATTGATTCTCCTCAAAAAATAATGAAAATAAATTTCCTGAAAATTAGATTAATCATTCAAATATGAGCTTAATCCTTTAAATAAATTAATTCTTTTAATTGATCCCCCCACTAAAAAAAATGAAAATAATTTTCCTGAAAATTAGCTTAATCCTTTAAATAAATAACTTTTCAAAAATTGATTCTCCTCAAAAAATAATGAAAATAAATTTCCTGAAAATTAGCTTACTCATTTAAACATGAGCTTAATCCTTTGAATAAATTAAATTTTTTAAATTGATCCCCCCACTAAAAATCATGAAAATAATTTTCCAGAAAATTAGCTTAGTCCTTTAAATAAATAATTTTTTAAAAACTTATTCCCCCACTAAAAAACAATGAAAATAATTTTCCTGAAAATCAGCTTAACCCT
>NDFG01000414.1:79574-100113 GCA_002167245.1 Sporophila hypoxantha | reverse complement strand
GGAGCCCCACCCCAAACAGGAATTTCCAGCGTTTTGGGGAAGAAAACGAGGGTGGAAAGAGCCAGAAAATCCCCATTCCCAGCTCGAGGTTGCAATGGGGAATTGGAAAATGAGCTTAATCCTTTTAAATAAATTCATTTTTAAAATTATTCCCCCCCCAAAAAATAATTAAAATAATTTTTCTGGAAATTAGCTTAGTCTTTAAATAAATTAAAATTTTTTTTTTAAATTGATTTTCCCCCCAAAAATAATGAAAAAAATTTTCTGGAAATTTAGCTTAGTCCTTTTAATATAACGCTTAATCCTTTTAAAGAAATTAATTTTTTACAAATGCATTCCCCCAAAAAAATTGAAAATAATTTTCCCTGAAATTAGCTTAACCCTTTAAATATGAGCTTAATCTTAAATAAATTTATTTTTTAAAATTGATTTCTCCCAAAAAAATAATGAAAATAATTTCCTGAAAATTAGCTGTCCTTTAAATATTAAGCTTAATTCCTTTAAATAAATTCATTTTTTAAATGCATTCCCCCCAAAAAAAATATTTAAAAATAATTTTCTGGAAATTAGCTTAGTCCTTTAAATAAGTAAATTTTTAAAATTGATTCCCCACCAAAAATGATGAAAATAATTTTCCTGGAAATTAGTTTAATCCTTTAAATAAATAATTTTTTTTTTAAATTGATTCCACCCAAAAACATAAGAAAATAATTTTTTCTGAAAATTAGCTTAATCCTTTACAGTTAGCTTAACCCTTTAAATATGAGCTCAATCCTAAATAAATTATTTTTAAATTGATCCCCACCCAAAAAATAATGAAAATAATTTTCCTGAAAATTAGCTTAATCATTCAAATATGAGCTTAATCCTTTAAATAAATAATTTTTTAATTGATTCTCCTAAAAAAAATTAAAGAAAATATTTTCCTGAAAATTAGCTTCATCCTTTAAATAAATAATTTTTTTAATTGATTCTTCCTCAAAAATAATGAAAATAAATTTCCTGAAAATTAGCTTACAATCATTTAAACATGAGCTTAATCCTTTAAATAAATTAAATTTTTTAAATTGGATTCCCCCACTAAAATCATGAAATAATTTCCTGAAATTAGGCTTTGTCCTTTAATAAATAATTTTTTTTTTAAACTGATTTCCCACTAAAAAAACAATGAAAATAATTTCCTGAAAATCAGCTTAACCCTGTAAAGATGAGCTCATCCTTTAAATAAATTCATTTTAAAAATGATTCCCCCCAAAAAAAACAATGAAAACAATTTCTCCTGAATTCACAGGGAAGTGCTGATGGACGTTATGGGACAAAACCAGCCACTGAGTGAAGATTCAAATCAAGAAAACTCCAAATCCACGGATTTGCAGGTGCGAATTTCCATTTCCGCCCTGGGCATTTCCCAGCAGGAGGGGACAGGTTTCGGTGTCCTCGTGTCCCCCATCACCTCCTGTTGAAGATTGCATGCGATGTTTCCATTACATCTGTATGTGGCAGATTACCTTTGCCAAGTGGGCAGTTTGCCTTATCTCTCTCTCTGAGGGACCACATTCACACCTTCCTGGGAGGGGACCACTGCTGATAACAGACTATTGATGTCAGTTGCATGACTGATAAGAACCATAACATCCCATGTTGAGATGCTCCGCCCAAAAGGGAGGAGCCAACATTGCTACCCAGATATAACTGAGATTTCTGAACACCAGTTGGCTTTCTCCACGGGATTCCCAGAGAACAGCAGCTGGCCTCTTCCTCCACTGGATCTTCAGAGGAAGAATACATCCTTCTCTACAGATCCTCTTGCTCCAACAGAACCACACCTGATACTTCAGAGGACTGCAGCCACATTTTCAATTAGACTACCACCAACACCCTGCCAACAGGGTGTCAGGTTGGTGTCTGGACCTGTCAGTGTTGTTCTAAGTGGACTGCATTGTTTTTTTATTCTTTTCTTTTTTTTCTATTTAAAAGAACTGTTATTTCCTGCTCCCATATTTTGCCTTGAGAGCCCCTTATTTAAAATTATAGCAATTCGGAGGGTGGGAGGGTTGCATTCTCCATTTCAGGGAGGCTCCTGCCTTCCTTAGCAGACTCCTGTCTTTCCAAACCAAGACACCTCCTCAGCCCCTGTGCACCACCCAGCAACGCCAGGACAGCGCCATTCCTGCAGCTCCTGGTGATCCAGGGCTTTGGGATCTTCTGCACTCCTCAGGTGTGTGCTGCTCCCACCTGCAGCCAGGTGTGAACCCCACAAGGGCGAGGGGCAGATTCTGGAGGAGCTCCAGGAATGTCCATCAGTGCCACCCATCCTGGCTGGATCCTCCATCCAGGAATCCACAGCTCCCAGAGCTGGATTGTCCCTTCCCAAAGCTCCGAGCTCTGCTCGCTGAAAAAATCATCGCTTTTAATTCATTTCATTCATCTAATTATTTAATTCATCGCTTTTGCCAGCTCTAAACACTGCTGGGGCCAGGAGGCTGGAAGGAGGATGGGAAAAGCCTCATTCCCTCTGCTGGGAATGCTCCAAGGAAAAGGGCAGCCAGAGGTGAGCAGCTCCTGGGATTTCCCCCTCAGGAGCTCCAGTGAGGAAAAACTGGGATTTAAATCCAGCTTCCATTCCCCCATGCAGTTCAACATTCCAAGCCAGCCCTTCCATTCCAGCTTTTTTGGGGTTTTTTTCCCTTGGGATTTTTTATTTTTTTCCCCCTTGGATTTTTTAAATTTTTTTCCCCCTTGGATTTTTCCTTTTTTTTTTTTTTTTTCCCTTGGATTTTTCCTTTTTTTTTTTTTTCCCTTGGATTTTTTCCTTGATTTTTCCTTTTTTCTTTTTCCCCTTGGATTTTTCCTTTCTTTTCCCCCTTGGTTTTTTCTCTTTTTTTTCCCCCTTGGATTTTTCATTTTTTTTCCCCCTTGATTTTTCCTTTTTTTTGTTCCCCCTTGATTTTTCCTTTTTTTTTTTTTTTTTTTCCCTTGGATTCCTTTCTTTCCTTTCCTTTTTTCCCTGCCGCAAGCTTGCTTTTCTTTGGATCCCTCACAGCACAGGGAGTCCCCAGAGGAGGGGGAATAACCCAGCTGCAATCCAGGGAAAGGCAGAGGTCGGGCTCAATCCCCTTTTCCAGCTCGTTTGCAGCTTCCAGGGATTCTTACATCACGTCTGGGAGCAGCCAGGRGAGGGAAGGAATTTTTTCAGGGAGCTTGGACACGGTTTTATAGGAGGCTGACAGAGCCAAAGTGCTGGAATTCCCATCTCAATTCCAATTAAATTTCCAGCCCTGTTGGCAGGACAGGGATTGCTTTAGCAGGAATGAGAGGTTTAAGGATTCCCTAGGGAATCTCTGGCAGAAATGTGGAAAAAAGTGGATTTCATCTGAAAGCGAAAGCGTGACAAAGCTCCTTGGCAAAGCTCAGCCTGCAGCTTTTAGTGGATGGGTAAAGCTCAGGGAAAAAGCAAAATAAAACCTAAATTTGAGCAATCTGAAAGTTAAAAAAAAAGTCAACAAAAATGAGCTGTGTGGAGRTTGGGAATGGGAAAGGATAAAAGGAATAAGGGAGATCTTCCCATGGAATCCTGAGGTTCCTTAATCAAACTGAGCCCCTTCCTCAACAATTAAAAGGTTTTAACCTTTAAATTAAAAAATGAAATTCAAATTAAAGTTYCAAATGAAACTCACTTAATTCATGGCCTAACTAAAACAATTTAACAAAAGGTTCTGTAGAATTTGCCATCAGCACAAAGTAAATCMCTCAATGGATTAATTATGAATGAAMCAGAATTAAGAAGGGTGGGTGGGCTGGAAGAGGGGATGGGAACATTCCCACAGGCTGGAATTTTGTAGGAGCAGCTTTGCTATTCCCAGGGAGAGAAAATAAAGCTGAAGTCACTCGATGAGGATTCACCTCTCAAGGAGGGAACTGGAGGTTCCAGCTCCCCAAAAATTGTGGGATTTTCCCCAAAAATTGTGGGATTTTCCCCAAAATCCCTCTCCTCTCCTTTCTAAGGTGATTCAACCCTCACAGCTCCCTTCCCTTTCCCCGTCCCCATTCCTGGCTGGACCTGGAATCTTCTTGGGGACAATCAGGGATGGGGACTTTGGGGTGGCTCAAGGGACCTGGACCTTCCCAGGGGACACCTCCAACCCGGYCCTTTTAGGGCCACCAAAGAGTTTTTGGGATCCTTCCACCTCCTGTCCCAAATATCAGACACAGCTCCCCTCCCTTTCCCTGTCCCCATTCCTGGCTGGATTTCCCTGCTCTGGGAATATTCCCCAAATCCTCAGCACTCCCCCAAACCACCAGGATTTGCTCGGGCAACACCTGAGCTTCACCAAAGGTGGTGAGGAGGCCAAAAAAGTGCTCCCCACCACTCAGAAGTGATTCCCTGATCCCAGACACGGAATTCCCTGAGCAGCAGCCAGCCCCAGACAGAAATTCCCACAGGATATAGGACACTTCCCCCACAACACTAATTAGGGATGATGACTCTCACAGCACACCCTGATCAGCATCTGCTCTTCTCCTCAGGCCATCTGCRAGCAGGAGCCTCCCCACAAAACCCCCCTGGGGSGGAAATCCAAGGAATTCTGAGCCAAAAAAACCCTCTTTATTCATATACAAAAAGCCATTTGCATAGAAGTTTACAGGTGCATTTCTAATTCCAAAGTGCTTTYAACAAGAAAAAGCCAGAGCAAGAGTTTGCCATTCCAGCCAAAGCAGGCAGCCCGCAACATCCCCCGGGTTAGGAACTGGGATCTCCTGGCTAGGCGGGATGTCAGGCCTAAGTTAGGCCCGGCTCAGCGTCACTCACCAATAAACAGCAGTGGGATAAAGCTCAAGACACCCAGGCTAGAGAGGAGCTCTATGCAAGCAGGGGAGGTTCAATACATCAAACGTGGCCGCTCCTCGGGCACCCCTGGGCCCTCAGGAACTCGGGACACAAGTCTGGATTCCAGCCCAGCTCACAACTAGGCCGCAGTCTGTCAGTACTCATCCTCCTCACCCTCATCCTCCTCCCCGTCCGCCGAGTCCCTTCCAACCTCCTCATAATCCTTCTCCAGGGCCGCCAGGTCCTCCCTGGCCTCGGAGAACTCGCCCTCCTCCATGCCCTCCCCCACGTACCAGTGCACGAAGGCGCGCTTGGCGTACATCAGGTCAAACTTGTGGTCCAGGCGGGCCCAGGCCTCGGCGATGGCCGTGGTGTTGCTCAGCATGCACACAGCCCTCTGCACCTTGGCCAGGTCGCCCCCGGGCACCACCGTGGGCGGCTGGTAGTTGATGCCCACCTTGAAACCGGTGGGGCACCAGTCCACGAACTGGATGGAGCGGCGCGTCTTGATGGCGGCGATGGCGGCGTTGACGTCCTTGGGCACCACGTCGCCGCGGTAGAGCAGGCAGCACGCCATGTACTTGCCRCGGCGAGGGTCGCACTTGACCATCTGGTTGGAGAACTCGAAGCAGGCGTTGGTGATCTCGGGCACGGAGAGCTGCTCGTGGTAGGCCTTCTCTGCCGAGACGATGGGCGCGTAGGTGGTGAGCGGGAAGTGGATGCGCGGGTAGGGCACCAGGTTGGTCTGGAACTCGATGAGGTCCACGTTGAGGGCGCCGTTGAAGCGCAGCGAGGCCGTGACCGAGGAGACGATCTGGCCGATCAGGCGGTTGAGGTTGGTGTAGGTGGGGCGCTCGATGTCCAGGTTGCGGTGGCAGATGTCGTAGATGGCCTCGTTGTCCACCATGAAGGAGCAGTCCGAGTGCTCCAGCGTGGTGTGCGTGGTCAGGATGGAGTTGTAGGGCTCCACCACGGCCGTGGACACCTGCGGGGCCGGGTACACCGAGAACTCCAGCTTGGATTTCTTGCTGTACTCCACGGAGAGCCGCTCCATGAGGAGCGAGGTGAAGCCGGAGCCGGTGCCTCCTCCGAAGCTGTGGAAGACCAGGAAGCCTTGGAGTCCACTGCACTGGTCAGCCTGCAGCAGAACATTGGATATTTACCCAAGGACCCAAAAACTATCCCAAGAATATTGGACGTGTATCCCTTTCAGGACTGGAATAACTATCCCAAGAATACCGGGATCACTATCCCAAGAAAACGGATATTTATCCCTGTGAGGACTGGAGTAACAATCCCAAGAATACAGGTACTTATCCCTGTAAGGAGCAGGATAATTATAAGAAAATGGATCTTTTTCCCTGTAAGGACCAGAATAATTATCCCAAGAAAACGGGTATTTATGCCTTTAAGGACTGGAGTAACTATCCCAGGAATACTGGATATTTATCCCAAGGATTAGAAAACTATCCCAAGAATATTCTATATTTATCCATTTAAGGACTGGGATAACTATCCTCAAAAAATGGATAGTTATCCATTTAAAAACTAGGATAACTATGCCCAAAAAATGGATATTTATCCCTGTAAGGACCAGGATAACTATCCTCCAGAAAAATGGATATTTATTTCTTTAAGAACTGGGATAACTATCCCAACAAAATGGATATTTATCCCTGTAAGGACTGGGATAACTATCCCAAGAATATTGGATATTTATCCCTGTAAGGACCAGGATAACTATCCCAAGAATATTGGGTATTTATGCCTGTAAGGAATGGGATAACTATCCCCAAAAAATGGATATTTAGCCATTTAAGGACTGGGATAACTATCCCAAAAACCCAGATATTTATCCATTTAAGGACTGGGATAACTAATCCCCCCAAAAATGGATATTTATGCCTGTAAGGACTGGGGTAACTATCCCAATAATGGATATTTATTTCTTTAAGAACTGGGACAACTATCCCAAGAATCCTGGATATTTATCCATTTAAGGACTGGGATAACTATCCCAAGTAATACAGCACAAAATTCTGCTTAGAGCACTCACTGACCATCTTAAGCCCAGTTTTAACACAACARTTCTCTGTTTTTAGGACAAACACACAAATCCAGGGGCTCTCTCGAGCCCCAAACCAAATCCCAGCAGCCGCAACAACGCTTAGACCTCACCTAAAACTGTTTTTTAATTTAAGACTTTTTCATTTCAAGACTCCTACCCCAAACTCCACAATGTTGTGCAGAAGGGTGCTATTTTAACCCAGAAGGGCGTTATTTTAACCCAGAACTCGGCGTTTCCCTCACCATTTTCCGGATCCGGCTGAGCACGGTGTCGATGATCTCCTTGCCGATGGTGTAGTGCCCGCGGGCGTAGTTGTTGGCAGCGTCCTCCTTGCCACTGATGAGCTGCTCSGGGTGGAAGAGCCCGTGGTAGGGCCCTGTCCTGATCTCATCTGCACCAGGAGGAGAAATCAGCCAGAGCAAGGCACAAAGAAAGGTTCTGGGTGAAGCTGGCGGAGCAAAATCCGTGGAATGTCCGGCAGGAGGCCAYGGCGTGGTCAGGGAAGGGTTGTGGGAATCATGGAAGGGGGAGGAATAAACTCACACAGGTAAGGTCCTACCAGAACTCCATCCTCAGCCTACACCTAGCCTGAAATCCTGAATTAGTCTGGTCTAATGGGCCAGGACACCACAATTCCAGAGTTTTTGTGGGATCAGTTACCACAGGCAGCTTGGAGGAGAACTCTGGAAGCTCCAGCTCCATCCTCTGCTTTTCAGCACGGAGGGGACACAGACAAAGCCCCTCCAGCGCTGAGGTTTTCCACCTGGCCCAGCTCCAGAGGGGTTTTAAATCCACTCCATCCCAACACTGGGCACATTCCAAAACCTCCTGGCTCACTCATTAATTTGATACCTTAATGAGGTGTCTATAAATTAAGCAGAACCCAAACAAAAGCCTGCAAACCCTTTAATCAGGACTAATGAGTCACATCCCAGGTGGAAAGATAGGAGGAGAAGCCTGGAAGGCAGGAGCRGGTGGTTGGATTTGGAGTCATTTCCTACACTAATAATTACTATTCTCTAGGAAGGCGCCTCAAATTGAGGTGCCACACAGACAAACAGCCAGAGATCCCTGAGGGAGCTGGAAAGGGAAGTGGGAATCTTTTGGGAATCCATCAGGCTGGAAAAGATCTCCAGGCAGGACAGCCAGGTCCCACAAAGCCATGGCATGTGTGGCACGCCACGTTGTGGGTGGCATCAGAACCAGATGTGCCACATCTGGCCGTGGCATGGTGGAATTCCAGCYAGGACCACCAAGGCTGGCAAATCCAGGACACTTCCCACCTGCTGAAGGTCCCAAAAGGAAGGAACAAAGACAACTCGGTGACAACCACGGGTTTGTCCCTCCTGGTCCCTTTGGAAGGGTAAATTCTGTCTGCTCCCAGYGGCTGGGGACATTTAACCAGAGCAGAGGAGTGGGAACAGCAGGATCCCATGGAAAAAGGGTTGGGAATTACGGATAAAGATGGATCAGGGGAAAAAAAAAAAAAACGGAAAAAAAAAAAAAATCCATTTTACCTAATGACAGTGGCTCCAGTGTCAATGAAAGACCGCCCGGGGCACTGCCTTGCAGAGGCGTCTCACAGAAGAAGGTCTCGAGGAGGAAATCCACCTGCTCCGAGTTGGGATCCGTGCGTGATTTCCCCTGCTTGGGGCCGGGGGATGGTGGCGAGTCCGGCCTGATGCCGTGCTCCAGGCATGTAGAGCTCCCAGCAGCATTGCCCATCTGCACGCCGGGCGCTGCCCGATGTGGATGGAATGCACTCCCTCTGCAAAAGGGAAACAACAGGAATTGTAATTCCCTCTGGAAAACGGACAGGAATATCCGAAAGGAACACAGGAAATGTATCCCTCTGGAAAGAGGGAAACGGGAAATGCACTCCTCTGGAAAAGGGAAAGAACAATCCTGCTGAGGCGCATGATTGTATCCCTCTGGAAAAAGGGGAAATACAGGGAATATTCTCTGAAAGGAGGCATGGGGATTGTGATCCCTCTGGAAAGGGAACAAACGGAATGTATCCTCTGGAAAAAGGGAAACATGGATTGTATCCCTCGGGAAAAGGCGAAATAATATGGAATTTCACACAGGGATGGGAGATGGAAATGCACTTCCCTCTGATGGAAAATGCTTACCTTGGAGGAAACATGGAAAACCTTGAGAATGCACTCCCTCTGGAAGGGAACATGAATATCCGGAAAGGACAACATGGAAATGTATCCCTCGAGATGATTGATCCTCAATGGGAAATACTCTGGAAAAGGAAACAGGGAATTGTACTCCCTCTGGAAAAAGGGAACAACATGGAATTGTATCCCTCTGGAAAGGGAAATATGGAATTGTTCACACTAGATGGGAAATGGAAATGTTCATTCCCTCGGAAAAAGGAAATATGGAATTGTATCCTCTGGAAAAAGGGAAACACATTGGAATGGGTATCCTCTGGAAAAAGGGAAACAACATGGAAATGTAAAGCTCCTCGGGAAAAGGGAAATACGGAATTTTCTCTGAGGAACAACAGGAATGATCCTGGAGGGAAATGGAAATTGCAACTCCCTCTGGAGAGAAGGGAATCATGGAATTGTATCCCTCTGGAAAGGGAAATATGAATTGTTATCCCTCTTGGAAAAGGGAAGCAACATGGAAAAATGTATCCCTCTGGGAAAGGAAATATGAATTGTACTGCCCTCTGGGAAATGGAAACAGCGGAAATGCACTCGCTCTGGAAAAGGGAAGATGGGAATTTCACACAGGGATGGGGATGGGAAATGCACTACCTCTGGAAGGGAAATATGGAATTGTATCCCTCTGGAAAACGGGAAACGGAATGGAAAAGGGAAATATGGAATTGTACTCCCTCTGGAAAAGGGAAATATGGAATTTCACACAGGGATGGGGATGGAAATGCACTCCCTCTGGAAAAGGGAAACGGAGAAATGCACTCCCTCTGGAAAAGGGAAACATGGAATTGTGTTCCCTCTGGAAAAGGGAAATGGGGAATTTCACACATCCTGTGGAGGGGAATGTGGATGGAAATGCAAAATGCACTCCCTCTGGAAAAGGGAAATATGGAATTGTATCCCTCTGGAAAAGGGAAACAACATGGAAATTTATCCCTCTGGAAAAGGGAAATGGGGAATTTCACACAGGGATGTGGATGGAAATGCACTCCCTCTGGAAAATGGAAACATGGAATTGTATCCCTCTGGAAAAGGGAAATATGGAATTGTATCCCTCTGGAAAAGGGAAACATGGAATTGCACTCCCTCTGGAAAAGGGAAAGGGGGATTTCACACAGGGATGGGGATGGAAATGCACAATGCACGCCCTCTGGAAAAGGGAAAGGGGGAAATGCACTCCCTCTGGAAAAGGAAGCAGGGAATTTCACACCTCCTGCAGAGGGGCATTGGGAGTTCCAGCCCCCACAGCTCTCTCTCACGGAGCCATGCTGGGGATGAGGAGGGAAACAGGCGGCACCTGCCCACCGTGGGAGCTGGAGCCGGGACCAAACCAGGACCAAACTGGGATCTGCTGGACACAGCATTCCCGGGAAAGGCCCTCCCAGCCCAGGGAAGGAGGAAGGGAGGAAGGAAGGAGCTGCTGGCTCCATGCTGGGGCAGGAAGCAGCTGAGCAGCACCAGCTGCTCGGAGCCGCTGCCCATCCCTCCCATCCCGATGGATCAGCACCAGCAGCTTGGAAAAAAGAGCTCAGGGAGAAGCCAAGCTTGGRAAACCTGAGCCAAGCTGGAGTCACAGAGGCTGGAGAAACCAGGGATTGCCCCGGGGCAGAGAAAGGCTCCCAGTCTGGATTTATCCAGGTCATCTCCAGCAGGCCGTGACTCCAGGGAAGCTCCGGGGAGCGGCGTCTCCTGCAGGCTCCCTGGGCACTGCCCTGGGTAATTGGCACCTGTGCTGCCACCACGCCAGCATCAAAGCCAGGGCACAGCCTCCTGGCCCGGATCCCGAGCCCTGAATCCCAATTACTGCCGTGCTGCTTCCCAAGGGGGCGCTGGGAAAGGGAGCTGATCCCACCCGGGAAGGACAAGCAGGCGGAAGCTCTGACCTCTGGTCACCACAGATGCAGATTCTCTCTCCCTCTCCTGCAGCACCAAACTGTCACATCACTAACAGGAGGCTGGGGGGAAAAACTCAAACCTTAACACTTCAAGGGGTTGCTCTCATCAATGTCCTCACGCTGCATTTACATTTTCTCCYGAGTTACAGAGGCAGGAGAAGCTCCACATCAGASAGGGCAGAAGTGAGGGATGAAATTCCCAGMTGAGCACACACAGGAGTCAGYGACCCTCTCCACACCTCCCCTGCACTSGGAGGGAGCTGCACTTGACCCACAGTGAGTTCTGGCCTAATTAATTACCCCAGCTCCACTGGACAACCCCAGCAGGGAGGCTGATCCCATTATCTGTGGGATCATCCATGGGCAGCTGGGCTCAGGCCTCACCTCACCTCTCCAGGCTGGGTCTCCACAGGTAAACTCGGCTTAGAGAGGGGTGGTGGGAACAGCAGATCCCAAATCTCCAAGCTCAGGTCTCCACAGGTAAGCCTGGCTTAGCAGATCCCAAATCTCCAAGCTGGGGTCTCCACAGTACAGCCTGGCTTAGCAGATCCAAATCTCCAAGCTGGGGGTCTCACGAGGTAAGCCTGGCTTAGCAGATCCCAAATGCTCCAAGCCTGGGATCTCCACAGGTAAGCCTGGCTTAGCAGATCCCAAAATCTCAACTCAGTGTTCCCCACATGTAAGCTGGTAGCAATCCAAATCTCCAAGCTCAGGTCTCCACAGGTAAGCCTGCTTAGCAGACTCCCAATCTTCCAAGCTGGGATCGCCACAGTAAAGCTAGGCTTACAGATCCCAAATCTTCCAACTCAGGTCTCCACAGAAGCCTGGCTGAGCAGATCCAAATCTCAAGCTGGGATTCTCCACAGTAAGCCTTGCCTTAGCAATCCCAAACTCCAAGCTGGATCTCACAGGGAAGCCTGGCTATAGCAGATCCCAAATCTCCAAGCTTCATTTCTCCACAGGTAAACTGCTTAGAGAGGGTTGACACAGATCCCAAATCTCAAGCTGAGGTCTCCACAGTAAGCCTGGCTAGCAGATCCAAATCTCCCAAGCTCAGGTCTCCACAGGTAAGCCTGCTTAGCAGATCCCCAATCCCATCTCAGTCTCCACAGTAAGCCTGCATTAGCAGATCCAAATCTCAAGCTGGGTCTCCACAGGTAAGCCTGGCTTAGCAGAATCCCAAATCTCCAAGCTGGGGTCTCCACAGGTAAGCCTGGCTTAGCAGATCCAAATTCTCCAAGCTGGGTCTCCACAGGTAAGCCTGGCTTAGCAGATCCCAAATCTCCAAGCTGGGGTCTCCACAGGTAAAGCCCAGCTTAGAGAGGGTGGTGGAACAGCGATCAATATCTCCCGGACAGCCACCCAGAGTGCCCAGGAGTCTCCAGAAGATTCCAGCTGGGCATCCCGGGGCACCAACCACTCGTGGCAGGGAGAGGAGCCAATGGAACTTCTCCATCCCGTTCCCCAAGCGTGGATGTGCCAAGATTTTCCCATCCCTCACGGAATTCCAGAGCCAGGATAGAGCAAGGCAGGACTGGATCATTCCTGGGACAGGGGGACACCGACCCAGAGCTGCCCAAACACCCCCAAGTCCCAGGGTGGGACAAGACAAGAGCCCCAGGTGGCGGTCGTGTGCGGGCTGGCCTGGGAAGGGATTCGGCTGGGATCAGGGATTGCTGGGAGCAGGGACTTGCTGGGATCCCATTCCTGCTGGATCAGAGGATTGCTGGATCGATGGGAGGCTTGGGATCCCATTGCCCTGCTGGACTTCAGGGATTGACTTGGATCAGGGAGCTGCTGGTTATCAAGGGATTGCTGGTAGTCACCAATTCCTAGCTGGATTCAGCGGATTGCTGGGATCAGGAGCTGCTGGATCCCATTCCTGCTGGATTAGGGAATTCGCTGTGAGCTCAGGAGGCTGCTGGATCAGGATTGCCTTGGGATCAGGATTGCTGGGACCCGCCATCCTCGCTCGGGATTAGGGATGTGAGCTGAGGATCAGAGGAGCTGGCTGGGATCGCTGCCATTCCTGACTGGAATTAGGGATTGCTGGGGACGAGGAGCTGCTGGGGATCCCCATTCCTGCTCATGATCAGGAATTGGCGGGGCAACGCCATGTCCTTGCTGGGATAGGTGATCCCATTGCTTGGGCTGGTGGCTGAGCATCAGGGATTGCAGGAAAGGCAGCATGCTGGGACGAGGGATTGTGCGATCAGGAGCCGATCTGGTGGATTGGCCGTTCTTGCTGAGATCAGGGTTGGATTCCCATTCCTGCCTGGAATCAGGGATTGTAATGATGCCATTCCTGCGCGGATCAGGACTGGGATGATCCCATTCCTTGTGGGATCTAGGGACTGGGGCGATCACCATTCCTCGGAGATCAGGAGGGGCTAGGGATCACATTCCTGCTGGGATCGGGGATGTGCGATGAATCCCATTCCTGCGGGATCGGGACCGAGATGATCCCATTTCCTGCGGGATCCGCAATTCTGCCGGGATTCCCTTCTGCATGATCAGGATCAGGATGATCCCGTCCCGTGGTGTTCCCGCTGCTCCTCGCGGGCAGTGCTGGCTGCCCTCCTGCCCCAGCGGGTTGGGAATGCTTTCCCCATCCAGCTCTGCCGCTGGACAAGCTGCTTCCCGCTCCCAAACCCCATTCCCAGCACCTGCTGCACTGGAGCCGGAATGTACAGCCCAGAGCTCCGGAACCGCACGAACAAAGGGAAACTTAAAAATGAAAAAAAATTAAAAAAAGAAAATCATAAAAATGAATATCAACATAAAAAATGAAATTAAAATGAAATAAATAATATAAAAATGAAAGGAAAAAATGAAATAAATAATATAAAAATGAAGTAAAAAAAGGATAAATAATAGAAATTAAAGTGAAATATTAAGTGAAAATAAAGAGTGAAATATTAAAGTGAAATATTTAAAGCTGAAATTAAATCATAAAATAAATAAATATAAAATGAAGATAAATATAAAAATGAAATAATATAAAAAAATGAAAATAAAATAAAAAATGAAATAAAATAACAAAAATGAAATGTAAAATGTGGAGATGTTAGAAGGATAAAAGTGCAGCAGTTTATTGGAGTTTCCGCCTCTCTTAAATATTCCAGAGGTTTTTTGAGTTGTTTTTTTTTTTTTTTTTTCCTTTGGGATCTACCCAGACATTGCATCCAGCTGAAGTGCGCTTTTCAGACTCTGGCTATAGCAGGCCTAACTCGTTGTCCACGGATTTTCCCGTTGGGGAGCACCATCTGTAAATATTTTAACACTTTTAGAGCCAGGCTCAGACCAGAAATCCTCAGACTAAAGGAAAAGTTCAAAGCCAGATCCCTGGAGCCACTGTTGGAAGTTTTCTCGCATTTGGCAACCGGAATTTTCGCCACGAACAAAGTTGCTCCTTTTGCATCACACAACAAAAAAAAAAAAAAAAAAAAGCGGTGCCAGTTGGGATCCTCTTTCCCAAAATAGTTTCAGCTGGAGGCAGACAGAAATAATCAGAGATTCCAGGTTTTTTTTTTAATTTTTTGGTTTTTAATCCTCGCATGCTCAATCACTCAGTTCCCACTGCAAACCGTTTTGGAGCAAGGATTCCATGCATAAAACAAACATGGAAAAGGGGGATTTTTTTATCCATTTAATATGAGATCCAAGGTTAGGAGCAAGACAAAAGGCAACATGGCAGCTCATTCTAAAGAAAAAAAAAAAGTCCTAAAGGTTTTTTGGGAGCATTTAGAAATTTTTAGGAAAAGGGGCGCAGGATGAAAAATTCGAGTTTATTCAATTTGAACTTAGTTAGGGGAAAAATACGCACAAGAAAAAAAAATTAAAAATTTAAATTAAAAAATCCCAAACTTTTTAAAACCATTCAAGTCTCCAGACCCCAGCTAGGAGCTGCAGAACCCGGGGAGGAAAAAAGCAGCCAATGAGCCACTCCAACCATTTCCCCAAAGCCAGCATGCCCTCACTTTTCCCCTTATAAGAGCAAACCCCGAATGACGATAACCCGGGAGGAACCGAGCAAATTCCAGCCAGAGGCTGGCTGGAATAGAAAACCCCCGGAGAAAAGCAGGGAGAAAAAAAAAAAAAAAAAAAAGGGAATTTTTTCAGCTCAGAAGCCTCGGGGAGGAAAAGTGGGGAAAAAAAATTGGGAAATGGAAATGTTACTTACCAATTGTGAGGCTGGGGAAGATCTGAGCAGAGCAGCTGACTGCCTCTGCTGCCTCTCCCTGCCGAACTTCTATACCAGGAAATCCTGACTCACCGAATTTTAGAAGAAATTTCTCCAAGCTTAAAGGAGCAGAGCTTCCTTTTCCCTTCCTATCCCAAAAAAAAAAATTTCAGGATAATCCTGCCAGCTTGCGGATTATCTCTGATTAAGGGCAGCATGGAGATTTTGCCCTTTTTTGTGCTTTTGTTTCTTTTTTTTTTTCCTTTTTATTTTTTTTAAAGGTTTTGTTTGAAGGAATAAAAGTTGAAGGGGAATAAAGAATTTTTAAGCCTGGGGATGGTTAAAAAAAAAAAAAAAAAAGGAAAGTTATTGTGCGTTCCCACATAATTCAACTTTTATCACAGCCAGGAACATCTGCTTTATCATTAATTCACAGCAACTGACAATGATATTTTTTAGTAATTTGTTCAATTTTTTGACAAAAAAACTGCAATTTTGGGTGTGTTTTTCCCCCTATTATCCATGATTCATGGCAATGTCCTTAAGATTTTATTTTTCACCTCCTGCCAGGATTCGGGAATCACTTTTGCCCCATTCCCTGGGATTCCAAATCCCATAAATGCCTGAGTTCCTGCTGAATTTTCCCCCTAAATTCCTTATTGGTTACCTTCTTCATCTCCCATTAAAAAATCCGCAAATTTCCTTTGATCATCCCAATCCCCCAGCTCTGCACTGGGGGAGACAAGAATAGCCAAATGGGAATCCAGGAGCAGGATTTTCCCCTTTGCTCAGCATGTTTGGGATTTTCTTTGGGATTCCCAGGTATGAAACCCCAGTGGTAAACTGGAGCAAAATCGCATGGATTTTGGGCAGGGAATGGGGATTTGAGCCCTGAGCTTCAACACTCCCCAGGAATTTGGGGGAAGTTTGGAGCCGGAACGTGAAGATTTGGGGAATTTCAATCCTGGATGCATCCCAAATTGATTTTTAGGGGTTTCAATCGCTGAATCACCTTTGGCGAAACCGCAAAATTCAAAATTTTTGGCGGTTTTTGTGGAGGCGTGAAAGTGGGAAGGGAAAAGGAATCTCCACCTGGGATTTCAGCTTTCTGAAGGAAAAAAATGAGAAATTCAGTGGTTTCTTCATTTATATGGGGTTTTTTTGGTGGCAAACCTAAGCCCAAAATCTGGGTTTTTTGGGGGAGAATGGGAAGAAAAGAGGAATTTCTGGAGTTGTAATGTGCAAGAGAAAATTCCTGGGATTTCAGCTTTTCTGAAAGAAAAAACGAGGAAATTCAGTGGTTTCTTCACTAAATTATGGGGTTTTGGGGGCAAAACCCATCCCAAAATTTGGCGTTTTTGGAAAATGAGAAGGAAAAGAGGGAATTCTGGAGTTGGTGGTGCAGAGAGAAATTCCCTGGATTTCAGCTTTTCTGGAGAAAAAACGTGAAAATGAAAAATTTCAGTGTTTCTTCCACTAAATTATGCTTTTTTGGGCAACTCCAAGCCCAAGAATTTTGGGGTTTTTGAGAAAAATGAGAAGGAAAAGAGGGAATTTCTGGAGTGGTGGTTGGCAGAGAGAACCTGCCTGGGAATATCAGCGTTTTTGCTGAAAGAAAAAGATGAGTGATGAAAATTTCATGTAGTTTCTGTGCTGTCGCTGAATTATGTATTGGTTTTTTGGCAACCACCAACCCCAAACATATTGGGTTGTTTTCAGGAAAATATGTGCAAGAAAAAAAGGGGAATTATCTTGGATGTGGGGTGGCAGAGAGATAAAAATTCCCTGGAATTCCAGGTTTTCTGGAGAAAAAAAACGTTTGAAAAATGAAAAGATTTCAGTGGTTTCTTCATTAAATATATGGGTTTTGGGGGGTTGTTGGGGGGGGAATGAGAAGGAAAGATGGAATTTTCTGATGCTGCAGAGAGAACCTTGGCCTGAAATTTCAGCTTTTCTGAAGAAGAAAAATGAGGAAAATGAAAAATTCAGTGGTTTTCTTTCACTAAAATAGTGCTTTTTTGGGGTAACTCCGAGCGCCGAAATTTGTGGTTTTTGGGAAAAATGTGAAGAAGGAATAAGGGTAGATATTTCTGGAGTTGGTCTGATGCCAGAGAGAACCTGCCTGGAATTTCAGCTTTTCTGAAGAAAAATGAGGAGAAATCAGTGCTTCCTGTTTGCTAAATTTATGGGTGTTTGGGGGCAACCCAGCCAAAATTTGGGTTTTTTTGGGAAAATGAGAAGGAAAAGAGGGAATTTCTGCGAGCTGCGTGGCAGAGAGAAATTCCCTGGGATTGCAGCTTTCTGGAGAAAAAAACGAGAAAATGAAAAAATTTCAAGTGGTTTTCTTCAATTAAATTATGGGTTTGTGGGGTTTTTGGGGGGAAATGAGAAGGAAAAGAAGGAATTCTGGAGTTGGTCCTTGCCAGAGAGAACCGCCCTGGGAATTTCAGCTTTTCTGGGAAAAAATGAGAAAATTCAGTGGTTCTATCTTCAAATGATATTATGGGGATTTTGGGCAACCGCCACGGGCCCCAAAATTTGGGTTTTGTTGAGGAGAAATGAGAAGGAAAAGAGGAATTTCTGGAGCTGGTAGTGCAGACATAAAAGAACCTGCCTGGGATTTCAGTTTTTTTCAAAAAAGACAAATGACGATTTCATGTTTCTTCACTAAAATATGGGTTTTGGGCAACCCCAGCCCAAAATTGGGGGATTTTGGGAAAAAAATGGAAGGAAAAGAGGGAATTTCTGAGGAGCTGGGTGGTGGCAGAGAGAAATTCCTGGGATTCACAGCTTTTCTGGAGGAAAAAACGTGAAAAATGAGAAAATTTCAGTGGTTTCTTCACTAAATTATGGGGTTGTTGGCAACTCAAGCCCAAAATTTTGGGGTTTTTTGGAGAAAAATGAGAAGGAAAAAGAGGAATTTCTGGAGCTGGTGGTGGCGAGAGAAATTCCCTGGATTTTCAGCTTTTCTGGAGAGAAAAAACAAGGAGTTTAGTGGTTCTTTCACTAAATTGTGGGTTTTGGCAACACAAGCCCAAATTTTGGGTTTTTGTGGGAAAGAATGAGAAGGAAAAAAAGGGATTTCTGGAGCTTGGTGGCAAGAGGAATTCCCTGGGATTGGCAGCTCCAGGCCGTGATTTAGAAGGGAAAGCAAGCAGAGCCCAGCCCCCCCAGAAGGATTTTTATAGCCATGACTCAAGCTGTGCTCCTTCCCACATCAGAGATTCCCAAAGTCCCTCCCGCTCTCTGCAAATTCCTTGCGGGAAATTCCCGACTCCAAAAACATTCGCGAGAGCTGAATTTGCCGGGACTCACCACAAGGTGCTGCTCGACGGCTTCAATTGGCTTCAAAATCAAATTATTTGGGTCCGGAGAGTAAGAAATATTTAATTTCATCTTCATTTTTTGATTTGTTTGTTTGGGTTTTTGGGGTTTTTTTTTGGTTTTTTTTGTTGGTTTTTTTTTTGGTGTTTGGTTTTGGTTTGGTTTGGGGTTTTTTTGTTTTAGGAAAAAGTTGGAGAGGGGGAAAAAAATTCCTTTTGTTTCAGGGATTTTTCCGCCTGTGTTGCCTGGTTGGCTAGCTGAAAAAAATTGAATCAAACTCTGCAATTCCAGGTCAATTTGCATCCCACGATTTAATTGTTCGCAGGCTGATTAAATCCAATCCCATTTTTCCATCTCCACCATCCCAAGGAAATCCACTTTATTGATCGCCACCATCCTTTGATATCCACTTAGTTTGTTGATTTTTTTTTTTTTGTTGGCTAAATGTTTGTATTTTTTGGTGATTTTTTGGCTGATTTTTTGCTGAATATTTTTGCCCAGTTTTGCCTAATTCATTTTTGCTGAATTTTTTTTCTATATTTTTCTATTTTCTCGCAAATTTTTGCTGACATTTTGTCTGGTTTTTTGCTGAATTTTTTTCTGATATTTTGCAATTTTCTGCTGATTTTTTTGCTGATATTTTGCTGGTGTTGCTGATTTTTTTTTATTTTCTGCCAAGTTTTTGCTGATGTTTCACTGGGTTGTTGCTAATTTTCAAAAAAAAACAGCTGATTTTTTTTGCTGATTTTTCTTGCCAATATTTGCTGAATTTTTTGCTGATTTTTTGCATATTTTGCCAATTTTTTTAAACTTATTTTTGACTGATTTTTTTGCAAATTTTGGCTGAATTTTTGCTGATGTTTTCCTGATTTTCACTAACCTGATTTTTGCTGATTTTTTTCCTGATTTTCCGACTTTTCCCCCTGATTTCTGCACATGTTTCCTTCAGCCAAACTTCATTGCAACACATCCAGCACTGGGCGTGATTGGTTGCATTCCCAAAACAGAAAACAATTAACCTTGCCACAAAAAAAAAAAATTAATTTCATTAATAATTATTAATGTAATTAAAATAAATTTTAAAACGAGAGCATTTGGCAACATGGAATTTTGATCTCTGTATTGTCCTGCAATAAAAAACAGCAGGCAGCAAAAATAATGGAAAATTATTTTCCTATTTTTATTTCTCCCCAGTAAATAATAAAAATGGGCACCAGCTGTTATAAATAAATGAGAAATTTATTTTGATTTATTCCTAATTTCTACTCCCCCACCCTTTAATTTCAAGAGTAACAGGGAAATGCTTTAAGGAAAATGTTTCCTTGTCAAATAATCTGAGGAAAATGGATTGAATTCCTTAAGGGAGTTTTCTTACCTGCTGTGTATGGACAGAGTGAACAAAAATGGATTTGAATATCGCAGTGTAAAATGGATTGGGAATATTCAATGTAAAATTAATTTGGAAATATCCAAGCAAAAATGGGATTGGAGTATCCAGGTAAAAAATGGAGTGATATTCATGTAAAAAGGGATTGGGAATATTCCATGTGAATGAATTTGGAAAATATCCATTAAAAAAGATTTGGAATATTCCAAGCAAAACCAGATGGAAAAATCCACATAAAAATGGGAAGTTTGAATTATCTCATGTAAAAATGGGAGAATATTCAGTACAGAAACAGGACTGGATATATCCATGTTAAATGGGATTTGGAATATCCAAGCAAAAATAGGCATTTGGAATATTTACGAAAAATGGGATGGATAGCCATGTGAAAACAGGATTTGATATTTATGTAAACAATGGAATTGAAAATATCGCAGTAAAAATGCGAATTGGATCCAAGCAAAAATGGGATTGGGAAATATCCAAGAAAAGTGGATTGATATTCACTGTAAAATGAGATTTGAATCTCCATGTAAAGCAAGATTGAAATTCATTGTAAAAATGAAGAATTGAGTATCCAAAGCAAAATGGATTGAAAATATCCATGTGAAATGGATTTGGGAATATCCAAAGAAAAATTGATTGGAAATTCCAAGCAAAAATGGATACTCTCTCTG
>NDFG01000414.1:69361-79549 GCA_002167245.1 Sporophila hypoxantha | reverse complement strand
TGATAATCTTCATGTATTTTATCGATTTACATTATATTACATGTTATCTACCCTTTAATTTTATCTTTACATTTCATTTTATTACATTTATTTTCCATTTTAGTTATATTATATTCTTGACTTTTTTAATTTCTTTTTCATTTTTATTTCCCCTACATCTCTGGTCTCGGTTTCCCTCAGAGGGAGGTGAACATGAGAAGACATGATAAAGACAATTACGCGGCTGATGCTCAACCATGCAATATGTGCGCGTACTTAGGTGCTGGAGCATTATGGGGGATTTGGATGGCAAGTGAGAAAATGTTAAATTTACGTAAGAATTCATTAGCAGCTGCTTCCCAGGGCAGAGCTGGGATCGGGAACAATCCCAACCACGCTGGGGTGCAGACACAGAGAAACTTGTTCGGGCGCAACCATCGAGCGTGGGACGCCAACAATGGAGCAGCTGGGACACAGCGATTGATTATGGTGATTTCATCGCTGTGTGCGCCCTGGAAAATCCCGGCAGGAGATGGGATCGTAGCACCCGGTGGCCCCTTGATCCCCAGCGTTGCCCTGTCAGACTTATGTAGAAGCAAATTGTGGAATCAAAACCATCCTGAATTTTCGCTTGGATCCCTCTTGTTTAAGGGCTGGCGCTGTTCCCAAGTTCTCACCTAGTCCATCGCCTGATCCATGGGCAATTGGAATGGGATTCGCCTCAGCTCCGGTCTCCTTGATCCTGGCAGAAATGGTATCACCACAGAGTTCCCTGTTCCATGGCAATCCCATCGAAGAGGTGCGCCAAGAATTCATGGCACGGCATGGGAATCCTCTCTTGGCGCCCCTCTTAGCGCCCACTGGGTGCTGTGTGGATCACCACCCATCCCTGATCCAATTCAGGACGTTAGGAATTCGCGTGTATATTTCGTCCGTGTGCACTAACAGACATCCTGGCTCAACATAAGGGAAGTGAGAAGCGTTCCTCTCATGTTTTCCCTCTCCCCCATTATGCTCCCCTTGCCGTCTTATTTATATTGTTTTTTAATGCAGCATTCACATGGGGTCCCTGATCTCGGCAGGGATTGGGGATCATTCCAATCCCTGATTCCAAAATCTCTTGATTCCCGGCGGAGTGTGAATTGGACTAGTCGGTCGAGCAATCCAATAGAATCCCGGCAAGGGAAATGGGATAGGTCCACTAGTAGTTTCCCTGATCCCAGCAGGAAATGGGACTAGCAATGTCCCCCTGAGTCTTTTATTGCAGCTCCGAGGCCACCAAGGAATGGGATGTCGTCCTAGGAGTTTGTGCCAATCTCTTCACCTACAACTGTGCTTGAGGGAAGACCTACCGCGGACATCTGCCCAATCCCTGATCCAGCAATCTCTGAATCCCGGCAGGAATGGGATTGTTCACAGGATCCCTGATCGCGCAGCAGGAATGGGATCCCAGCAGGAATGGGGATCGATGCACAATCCCTGATCCGCGGCATCTGTGATCCCGGCAGATTGGATCACCCTGAGTGCCCCCCCCGTGGGGCAGCACGTACGTAGCTGTGGATTTCAACCACTTGGATCTCTCTCCTCTTGAGAGATACACGCAGTCGATGATCGCGACTCTCGCTCTCCAGACACGCCACTTCTTGATCTCCCCTGCTGTAGTTTGTACAGTTGATTATATTAGTGGACCAGCTTGGAGTCGCAGCGAGACAGTGGTAATGCAGTCGACCTCCCAACGCTGATCCACTTCCGATCACCGGTTTTAAAAGGCTGGGTGTTGATACCTTCACCCTAGAATCTCCACCTGATCCTGGCGGCAGGAAATGGTGCGTATGGAGACTCCCTGATCCCTAGGCATCCCGGCGAGAAATCGGACTTCACCTGAATGGCTCGCATGACTTGCTCTTTGGCCAGGAATGGGATCAACCGATCCTGATCCCCCTGCTGGTCAGGAGGATGTGGATACCCTAAGCTGGGCGTAGTAAGATAATGGGGTGTATTAGTGCAAGGTGCGCCTGTTGTGATTCCCCGGCAGGAAAATGGGATCAACCCTGATCTCAGCATGAGCGGGATTCCCCAGTCGCTTCTGATCGCATCAACCCTTGATCCCATGCTGGGTGAGTGAGTACCTCTCTCTACCCCTGTGCCACTGAGATCCATCCCACTGACTTCGGCCCTGCACAGAGCAATGGGACCTCACCTCAATCCCAGCAGGGATGGGGAGAGTTGCACTTTCTCTACAAGCTCACCCCTTGTGGATGCTTCTTGCCTAAGGACAAGCAATGGATCCCTCAGACACTTTACGCTCCTCCCACAAGGCTTCTCTTCGCAGAGCCTCTCTACTTCACCAATTCCCTGGATCCCGAACAGTTCAATTGCCTCCCAGGATACCCCCGCTAGGAGTGCGTGCCTCACAAGAGGCAGCTTTCCTCAGATCCCAACAATTCCCTTGATCCCAAACAATTCCCTAATCCCAGCAGGAATGCGGATCCCAGCATCTCCTTGATCCCAACACACACTCCGGATCCCAGCAGGATAGTGTGGGCCGCTTATCTCTCCCGCAGAGGCTATGGTTCACTACGATGACTCCAGCAATCCCTCAATTCAGCAGGGAATGGGATCCAGCAGCTCTATCCTGAAACCTCCACCAGCAATCCCTAAATCCAGCAGGAATGGGTCAGCAACCTGATCAGCAGCTCTGATGCCCAGCAATCCCTAATCCAGCAGAATGGGCCCCTCCCTATCCCATCCTGACCAGCAGGAATGGGAAATTGTTGCAGGAATAAAAGTTTCAAAAGCAGATGCCAATGCTTCAGCGCAGAGCATATCTAATATCAGAATCACTCAATGGAGCGAAGAAATTGTGTTCACTTATCCCAGCAATCCCTGCCCTCCCAGCAGCCGCACACCCCGCAGGCCTGGGGCTCGATTCCTGCTGGGATTGAGGTGATCCCATTGCTGCTGGCTGGGATCAGGGATTGTCAGGAAAAGGAGCATCTGGGATCAGGGATTGCTGCGATCAGGAGCGACTGGGATCCCGTTCATGCTGAGATCAGGGTTGATCCCATTCCTGCCGGGATCAGGGATTGTAATGATCCCATTCCTGCCGGGATCAGGGACTGGGATGATCCCATTCCTGCTGGGATCAGGGACTGGGGCGATCCCATTCCTGCCGGGATCAGGAGGGGCTGGGATCCCATTCCTGCTGGGATCGGGGATTGGGATGATCCCATTCCTGCCGGGATCAGGGACCGGGATGATCCCATTCCTGCCGGGATCCCATTCCTGCCGGGATCCCGTTCCTGCCGGGATCAGGGATCAGGATGATCCCGTCCCCGTGTCCCAGCTGCTCCCTGCGGGCAGTGCTGGCTGCCCTGCCCAGCGTGGTTGGGATTGTTCCCCATCCCAGCTCTGCCCTGGGACAGCTGCTCCGCTCCCAAACCCCCATTCCCAGCACCTGCTGCACTGGGAGCACCGGAATGTACAGCCCAGAGCTCCGGGAACGAGAACAAAGGGAAATAAAAATGAAAAAAAATTAAAAAAAAAGAAATATAAAAATGAAATAAATATAAAAATGAAATATAAAAATGAAATAAATAAATATAAAAATGAAGTAAAAAATGAAATAAATAAATATAAAAATGAAGTAAAAAAATGAAATAAATAAATATTAAAGTGAAATATTAAAGTGAAATATTAAAGTGAAATATTAAAGTGAAATATTAAAGTGAAATATTAAAGTGAAATATTAAAGTGAAATAAATATAAAAATGAAATAAATATAAAAATGAAATAAATATAAAAATGAAATAAATATAAAAATGAAATAAATATAAAAGTGAAATAAATATAAAAGTGAAATAAATATAAAAGTGAAATAAATATAAAAGTGTGGGAGATGTTAGAAGGAAAAAAGTGCAGCAGTTTATTGGAGGTTTTCCCCTCCTCTTAAATATTCCAGAGGGTTTTTTGGTTGTTTTTTGATTTTTTTTTTCCTTTGGGATCTTCCCAACATTTGCATCCAGCTGAAGTGCCTTTTCCAGACTCTGGCTATAGGCAGCCTATTGTTGTCCAGCTGATTTTCCCGTTGGGAGCACCRTGTAAATATTTAACACTTTTAGAGCCAGGCCAGACCAGAAATCCTCAGACTAAAGGAAAAGTTCAAAGCCAAATCCCTGGGAGCCACTTTGAAGTTTTCTCCCATTTGCAACCGGATTTTTCCCAACAAGTTGCTCCTTTGCATCCACAAAAAAAAAAAAAAAAAACCAAGTGCCAGTTGGGATCCTCTTTCCCAAAAAGTTTCAGCTGGAGCAGACAGAAATAATCAGAATTCCAGATTTTTTTTTATTTTTTTTTAATCCCCAGCTCAACCCACTTCAGTTTCCCAGCTGCAAACGTTTTGGAGCCGGGATTCCATGAAAAAAACAACATGGAAAAGGGGGATTTTTTTATCCATTTAATAGAATCCCAAGGGTTTAGAGCAGACAAAGGCAACATGGCAGCTCATTCCTAAAGGAAAAAAAAAAATCCCTAAAGGTTGTTTGGAGCATTTAAAATTTTAGGAAAAGGGGCGCAGGATGAAAAATTTCGATTTTAATTTAAACTTAGTTGAGGGAAAATACGCACCAAAAAAAAAAAATTAAAAATTTAAATTAAAAATCCCAACTTTTTAAAAAACCTTCAAGTCTCCAGACCCCAGCTCAGGAGCTGCAAACTCCGGGGAGGAAAAAGCACCAAGAGGCCACTCCAACCATCCCAAGCACATCCCTCACTTTTCCCATTATAAGAGCAAACCCGAATCGATAACCCGGGAGAACCGAGCAATTCCAGCCAGAGCTTGCTGGGAATGAAAACCCCCGGAGAACCAGCAGGGAAAAAAAAAAAAAAAAAAGGGAATTTCAGCTCAGAAGCCTCAGGGGAAAAGTGGGGAAAAAAAAATGGGAAATGGAATGTTCTTACCATGTAGAGCTGGGAAGATCTGAGCAGAGCAGCTGCTGCCTCTGCTGCCTCTCCCTGCAACTTATAGCCCAGAAATCCTGACCTCACCTGAAATTTTAAAGAAAGTTTCTCCAAGCTTAAAGGAGCAAGAGCTTCCTTTTCCTTCCTATCAAAAAAAAAATTCAGGATAATCCTTGCCTAGCTTGCAGGATTTCTCTGCATTAAGGCAGCAGCATGGCAGATTTTTGCCTTTTTTTGTGCTTTATTTTTCCTTTTTTTTTTCCTTTTTATTTTTTTAAGGGTTTGTTTGAAGGGAATAAAAGTTTGAAGGGGAATAAAGAATTTTTAAGCTGGGGATGGTTAAAAAAAAAAAAAAGAAAAGGAAAGTTTGGTGCGTTCCCACATAATTCACTATCTTTATCCAGCAGGAACCATCTGCCTTTTATCATTATTCACAGCACTGACAATGATATTTTTTAGTTTTGTTCAATTTTTTGACAAAAAAAAACTGCAATTTTGGGGTTTTTTCCCCTATTTATCCATGATTTCATGGGAATTCCTTAAGGATTTATTTTTCCCTCCTGCCAAGGATTGGAATCACTTTTGCCCCATTCCCGTGGGATTTCCAAATCCCATAAATGCCTGAGTGGTCCTGCTGAATTTTCCCCCTAATCCTTATTTACCTCTTCATCTCCCATTAAAAAATCCCAAATTTCCTTTGATCCATCCCAAATCCCACCAGCTCTGCACTGGGGGAGACAAGAATATGCCCAAATGGGATCAGGAGCAGGAATTTTCCCCTTTGCTCAGTTTTTGGGATTTTCTTTGGGATTCCCAGTATGAAACCCCAGTGGTAAACTGGAGCAAAATCCATGGATTTGGGGCAGGGGAATGGATTTGAGCCCTGAGCTTTCAACTCCCAGGAATTATGGGGAGAGTTTGGAGCGGAACGTGAAATTTGGGGAATTTCAATCCTTGGATGCATCCCAAATTTTGATTTTTAGGGTTTCATCGCTAAATCACCTTTTTGGAACCGCAAAATTCAAAATTTTTGGGTTTTGTGGAGGGGAAATGGAAGCGGAAAAGGGAATCCCACCTGGATTTCAGCTTTTCTGAAGGAAAAAAATGAGAAATTCAGTGGTTTCTTCATTTAATTATGGGGTTTTTTTGGGCAAACCTAAGCCCCAAAATCTGGGTTTTTTGGGGGAAATGGAAAGAAAAGAGGAATTTCTGGAGTTGGTATTGCAGAGAGAAATTCTCCTGGGATTTCAGCTTTTCTGAAGAAAAAACGAGGAAATTCAGTGGTTTCTTCACTAAATTATGGGCGTTTTGGGGCAACCCCATCCAAAATTTGGGGTTTTTTTGGGAAAAAATGAGAAAGAAAAGAGGGAATTCTGGAGTTGTGGTGCAGAGAGAAATTCCCTGGGATTTCAGCTTTTCTGGAGAAAAAACGTGAAAAATGAAAAATTTCAGTGTTTCTTCACTAAATTATGCTTTTTTGGGCAACTCCAAGCCCAAAATTTTGGGGTTTTTTGAGAAAAATGAGAAGGAAAAGAGGGAATTTCTGGAGTTGGTGGTGGCAGAGAGAACCTGCCTGGGATTTCAGCTTTGCTGAAGAAAAAATTAAATATATTCAGTAGTTTCTTCTTCTAATTGATGTATTTTTTTTGGCAAACCCAAGCCAAAATTTGGGTTTTTCAGGAAAAATGTGCAAGAAAAAGGGGAATTCTGGAGTTGTGGGTGGCAGAGAGAAAATTCCCTGGATTCCAGCTTTTCTGGAGAAAAAAACGTGAAAATGAAAAATTTCAGTGGTTTCTTCATTAAATATGGGTGTTTGGGGGGTTTTGGGGGGGAAATGAGAAGGAAAAGAGGGAATTTCTGGATTGGTCTTGCAGAAGAACCTGCTGAAATTTCAGCTTTTCTGAAGAAAAAAAATGAGGAAAATGAAAAATTTCAGTGGTTTCTTCACTAAATTTATGCTTTTTTGGGTACTCCAGCCCAAATTTTGTGGTTTTGGGAAAAATGAGAAGGAAAAGGGGAATTTCTGGAGTTGGTCTTGCCAGAGAGAACCTGCTGGAATTCAGCTTTTCTGAAGAAAAAATGAGAAAATTCAGTGTTCTTTGCTAAATTATGGGGGTTTGGGCAACCCCAGGCCCAAATTTGGGTTTTTTTGGGAAAAAATGAGAAGGAAAAGAGGAATTCTGGAGCTGCGCGTGGCAGAAGAGAAATTCCCTGGGATTGCAGCTTTCTGGAGAAAAAAACGAAGAAAATGAAAAAATTTCAGTGGTTTCTTCATTAAATTATGGGTTTTGGGGGTTTTTGGGGGGAAATGAAAGGAAAAGAAGGAATTTCTGGAGTTGGTCTTGCCAGAGAGAACCCGCTGGGAATTTCAGCTTTTCTGGAGGAAAAAATGAGAAAATTCAGTGGTTTCTTCAATATATTATGGGGTTTTGGGCAACCCCACGGCCAAAATTTGGGGTTTTGTGGAGAAATGAGAAGGAAAAGAGAATTTCTGGAGCTGGTATGGCAGACAGAACCTGCCTGGATTTCAAGTTTTTGCAAAAAAGACAAAATGAGAATTTCAGTGGTTTCTTCACTAAATTATGGGAGTTTTGGGCAACCCCAGGCCCAAAATTGGGGGATTTTGGGAAAAAGATGAAGGAAAAGAGGAATTTCTGAGCTGGTGGTGGCAGAGAGAAATTCCTTGGGATTCCAGCTTTTCTGGAGGAAAAAAAACGTGAAAATGAAAAATTTCAGTGGTTTCTTCACTAAATTATGGGGTTTTGGGCAACTCCAAGCCCAAAATTTTGGGTTTTTTGGAAAAAAATGAGAAGGAAAAGAAGGAATTTTGGAGCTGGTGGTGGCAGAGAGAAATTCCCTGGGATTTCAGCTTTTCTGGAGAAAAAACAAGGAGTTTCAGTGGTTCTTCAACTAAATTGTGGGTTTTTGGGCAAACACAAGCCCAAAATTTTGGGTTTTTTGGGGAAAGATGAGAAGGAAAAAAGGGAATTCTGGAGCTGGTGGTGGCAGAGAGGAATATCCCTGGGATTGCAGCTCCAGGCCGGATTTAGAAGGGAAAGCAAGCAGAGCCCAGCTCCCCCCCAGAGGTTTTTATAGCCAGAGCTCAAGCTGCTGCTCCTTCCCACATCCAGAGATCCCAAATCCCTCCCGGCTCTCTGCAATTCCTGCGGGAAATCCCGACCCCAAAACATTCGGGAGCTGAATTTTGGCCGGACTCACCACAAGGTGCTGCTCGGACGCTTCAATTGGCTTCAAAATCAAATTATTGGGTCCCGAGAGAAAAATATTTAATTTTTCATCTTCATTTTTTGATTTGTTTGTTTGGGTTTTTGGTTTTTTTTGGGTTTTTTTTTGGTTTTTTTTTTGGTTTGGTTTTGTTTGGTTTGGGGTTTTTTGTAGGAAAAAGTTGGAGGGGGAAAAAAAATTCCTTTTGTTTCAGGGATTTTTCCCTGTGTTGGCCTGTTGGCTGAGCTGAAAAAAATTGGATTCAAACTCTGCAATTCCAGTCATTTGCTCCCAGATTTAATTGTTCGCCTGATTAAATTCCAATCCAATTTTTCCATCTCCACCTCCCAAGGGAAATCCACTTTTTATCCCACCCATCCTTTGGATATCCACTTAGATTTGTTGATTTTTTTTTTTTTTGGCTAATTTTTTGTGATTTTTTGCTGATTTTTGTTGCTGATTTTGCTAAATTTTGCCGTTTTGCTATTTTTGCTGAATTTTTTTTCTGATATTTTTCTGATTTTCTGCCAAATTTTTGCTGACATTTGCTGGTTTTTTGCTGAATTTTTTTCTGATATTTGCCAATTTCTGCTGATTTTTTGCTGATATTTTGCTGGTTTGCTGATTTTTTTTATTATTTTCTGCAAGTTTTTTGCTGATGTTTCACTGGGTTTTGCTAATTTTCAAAAAAAACAGCTGATTTTTTTTGCTGATTTTTTGCCAATATTTTGCTGAATTTTTGCTGATTTTTTGCACTGATTTTGCCAATTTTTAAATTATTTTTGCTGATTTTTTGCAAATTTTGGCTGATTTTTGCTGATGTTTTTCCTGATTTTCACTGATTTTTTGCTGATTTTTTTTCCTGATTTTCACTGACTTTTCCCCTGATTCTTGCAACATTTTCCTTCAGCCAAACTTCATCTGCAACACATCCAGCACTGGGTGATGTGGTTGCATTCCCAAAACAAAAACAATTTAACCTTGCCACAAAAAAAAATTAATTTCATAATAATTATTAATTAATTAAAATAAATTTTAAACAGAGCATTTGGCATCAGCTGGAATTTTGATGCTCTGTATTGTCCTGCAAAAAAAAGCAGCAGCAAAAATAATGGAAAATTATTTTCCTATTTATTTATTTCTCCAGTAAATAATAAAAATGGGCACCAGCTGTTATAAATAAATGAGATTTATTTTGATTTATTCTAATTTCTACTCCCCACCCTTTAATTTCAAGAGTAACGAGGGAAATGCTTTAAGGAAAATGTTCCTTTCAAATAATCTGGAGAAATGGATTTGAATTCCTTAAGGGTTTTTTTCCTGCTGTGTATGGACAGAGTGAACAAAAATGGATTTGAATATCCAGGTAAAAATGGGATTGGGAATATTCATGTAAAATTGAATTTGGAAATATCCAAGCAAAAATGGGATTGGAGTATCCAGGTAAAAATGGATTTGGATATTCATGTAAAAATGGATTGGGAATATTCATGTGAAATGAATTTGGAAATATCCATTTAAAAAGAGGATTTGGAATATCCAAGCAAAACCAGGATGGAAAAATCCACATAAAAATGGGATTGAGATATCTATGTAAAAATGGAGGAATATTCATACAGAAACAGGACTGGATATATCCAATGTTAAAATGGGAATTTGAATATCCAAGCAAAAATGGCATTTGAATATTTAGAAAAATGGGATTGGAATGGCCATGGAAAACAGGATTTGGAATATTTATGTAAAAATGGAATTGAAAATATTCCATCGTAAAAAATGCAAATTGCGGATCCTAAGCAAAATGGATTAGGGAAATATCCAAAGAAAAGTGGGATTGGGATATTCATGTAAAATGAGATTTGGAATCTCCATGTAAAGCAAGATTCGAAATGTCCATGTAAAACATGAAGAATTGGAGTATCCAAGCAAATGGGATTGGAAATATCCATGTGAAAATGGGATTGTGGATATCTCAAAGAAAAAATTGATTTGAAATATCCAAGCAAAAAATGGATACTCTCTCTG
>NDFG01000414.1:42495-52889 GCA_002167245.1 Sporophila hypoxantha | reverse complement strand
TTTTCATTATTATCTTTTAGCCTTCTGTAAGTGTCCTTTCTGTATGTCTTTAGTATAATTTGTATAAGCATCTTAGAATAGAATAGAATAGATAGAATAGAATAGAATAGATAGAAATAGAATAGAATATATATATAATGAATAATATCAGATCATATCATAATAAATTATTTTCGAGAACCTGAGTCAGATTCATCATTCCTCCTTCAGCTGGGTGGGACCCAGCAAATACCAAAGGACAAATGACAAATCTCAGCCCGGAGCACAAACAACGTGGCTGCAAGAGCAGAAAACAAGCAGGGTGGACTGCAGGGGCTAAAGCTGGAAATGGGACAATGAAGTGCAAGTGCAAAGGAGCAGAATAGATATCCCAGGGAGAGACCCCGGGAGCGCTCGTGCATTCTTGGGGCATTTTGGTCTTCGTCTTGGGTGCAGCCCTGGCTGGGCTCTTGTGTGCCAAGGTGCATCCGATGGAGGAGATCCTTTTCCATAAACTCCCTTGCTTTCATTCTGGAACTTTCTGCGCAGCCTCTGCTCTAGCTCAGCCTTCCGACAGGATCAGTTCCAGGAGAACATTTTCCTGCAGAATCCCTACCCTGGGCTCGCCCTGGCTCAGCCTGAGGCCGTTCCCTTGCTCCTGTCCCTGTTTCCCTGTCCCTCCTGGCAGGGACTTGCTGCAGGAGCCATCAAGGGCCCCCTGACCGCTGCCACTCGCTTCCCAGCTCCCACCGTTCTAGCTCCCAGTCCCCTCGCCCCCTCCTGGTCTCAGCCCCTTCCAGTTCCCAGTCCTGGTCTCTCCAGACCCTTCCCAGCTCCCTCAGCCTCTCCTGTTAGACCTCGTTACTCTCAGACCTTCCCAGCTCCCTCAGCTCTCCAGACCCTGTCAGCTCCATCCCTGGACCCTCTCCACCCCCCAGGCCCTTCCTGACCGAGGAGCTCAGAAGCTGACCCCAACGGTTCCAGGGGGTCCCCAGCAGTGCCAGCTCAGGGACAGGCCCTTCCTAACCCTGCTGGCCATCATCCATTCTGCTTAAAATCCAGGTGCCAGCGGGCTCCTGCCCACCTGGGCACACCTGGGACTGTCCAGTGCTGTCACAGGCACCCCCCAGGGACATTTCCAGCCCCTCTGTCGAGCTTTCCAATGAGGTGAACTTGGCCTTTTGGTCTTCGTTGGATCTCCAACTCATCATTCCCACCTCCATCCCTGATCCCTGGGGACGAACCACCATGGACTGTGGTGGTGGGCTTTAGCCCTGGATTTTAGGAAAAAAAGGATTTAGGAAAGATTTTAGGAAATAAGATTTTAGGAAAAGTTCTTTCCTGGGAAGGGGATGCACAGCCTCACCCAGTTGAAAGAGGCCAAAAAATAATGAAAATTTTGGACGGAGAAACAGCTCTTCTCTAAAAAAAAAAAGGAAAAAATTCCACCTTCGAAATCAGTCAAATCCTCATAAAATTACCCCTCAGTCACCTCTCTCAAAACACACCGCAAGGGATTAAATCCTGAGGGCACAAAAACACTGCCTGAGCCATTTGTGGTGAGGTTTTTTGAAGCTGAGATGGAGCTGGAAAAACAAGCAGCTGCTCTGGCCAGACATTGCAGCAAATCCCCCAGCCTGCCTTGAAATCCATCAGGGCCCCCTGTGCTCCTCCCAGCCCTCAGCAGGGCCCGGTGCCTGCTGCCAGCCAAAGTCTGGGAGGAGTTTGGATGCTCTCAGGTGAGGGGAAGCACCTGCAAAACCTGCCCACTGGGCTGGGATTTGGGATTTTGGATTTGGATGAGGAGGATGAGGAGGCGCGAGGGCTCTGGTCCGCCTCATGGGTGACACCCCAACCATCCTCAGAGAGGCGGGGTGGCATTCGCCCTGATTATAAATTGGGAATATCTCCTCTGGAATAACTAAATCTGCCTTTGAGTCCAGGACAGATTGGCAAAAAATAATTTTTCTTTTAACACTGTGACGCCCTCAGCTGGACGCCTTTTACACTCTCAATCAGGTTCACCAGGGTGAGCTCAGCTTGGATGGAATTCTTTTGAAAACCTCTATAAATTCCTTTGTTTTAAAACCCATTAAAAAAAATAAAACCCACATTGCAAAAGCATTTCACTTTCCTGCTGTATTTTAAGCAAATAAAAAATTAATCAACAAATTGATTCTTTCAGAGATGCAAAATCCACAAGTGGGACTTGATTCAGACAAAAGGATGATGTCCCCGTCTTAAATTGCAAAAACTGCACAGAACCAGATGCTGGTAGTGAGGGATTTAAGGATTTTAGAAGGAATTCGTGCTGGTTTTTTTGGGGAGAAAGAAAAGCAATGCATTGGGAATGGGAGAGGGAGCTCTCCAGGAGGCAGCGTGTGCCAGAGCGACCCTCAGACTGCAGCGTGGAAACGATGCCAAAAAGGGAATTAAATTTTTTATTCAAAGAAAAGGGAAGCTGTTAAATTTTTTATTAAAAGAAAAGGAATTAAATTTTTTATTCAAAGAAAAGGAAATAATTTTGCTGGTTTTATTTAAAGGAAATTAATTTTGCTCTTTTTATTCAAGGAAAAGCGAATTGAATTTGCTGGTTTTTTAGTTTAAAGGCATTATATTTTGCTCCTTTTTTATTCAAAGAAAGGAGAATTAATTTTTTATTCACAAGAAAAGGGAATTAATTTTTTATTTCAAAGAAAAGAGAATTAATTTTGCTGGTTTTTGTTATTTAAAGGGAATTAATTTTGCTCTTCAACTTTTTATCAAAGAAAAGAGGAATTAATTTTCTTTATTCAGAGAGATTATTTGCAAGTTTAAAAGAAGGGAATTGAATTTTGCTGCTTTTTTTTTCAATAGGTTAATTGCGGTTTTTAATGATGGAATATTTTGCTCTTTTTTATTGAAAGAAAAGGGAATTAATTTGCTTTTTTTATTCAAAAAGTAAAAGCGGAATAATTTTATTCAAGAGAAAAGAGATTAATTTTCAAAAGGGGAATTAATTTGCTGTTTTTTATTATTAAAGGGAATTAATTTTGCTGCTTTTTTATTCAAAAAGAAAAAGGAATTAATTTTTGTTCTTTTTATTTAAAGAGGAGTTAATTTTTCTATAGACCAGGTCTAATTTATTATTCAAAGAAATGAGACTTGAATTTTGCTGGTTTTTTAATTCTAAAGGGAATTATATGCTTTATTCAAGAGGGTAATTTTATCAGGAAAATATTTGCTGGTTTTTTTTGGATTATTTTCTTTTTTATTCCAGTGCAGACCTTAGAATGACCAACTGTGAAGTTCTCCATTTGGGTTCAACCCAAACACGCCAGCAAAGTTGTGTTGCTCGCTCCATCATTTCAATTTTGTTGCTGGATGAGATATCCATGAATCCATGTATGGCTGGGATGAACATCCATGAATCCATTTGGCTGGGATGACATCCATGAATCCATTGGCTGAGCCGCATTTGGCGGAAATGATACATCCATGGAATCCATTTTGGGCTGGGAATGACATCAGATCCATTCTGGCTGGGATGAACAATCATGAGAACTCCATTTGGCCTGGGAATGAATTCATTGCCTGATTGATATCCATATATCTTGGCTGGGAGGTATGAAACATCCAGTGAATCCATTTTGGCCTGGGATGAAATATCCATTGGCTGGGTTATGAACATCCATGAATCCATTTGGCTGGGATGAAAATCCATGAATCCAATGTTGGCTGGATGAATATCCATTGGCTGGGAATAATATCATGAATCCATTTTGGCTGGGATGAAGCATCCATGAATCCATGTTGCTGGGATGAGATCCGATCCATTTGGCTGGGATGAACATCCATGAATCCATTTTGGCTTGGATGAACAATCCATGAAATCCATCTTGGCTGGGATGAAGATCATATCCAATTTGGCTGGGATGAATATCCATGAATCCATGTCTGGCTGGGATGAACATCCATGAATCCAGGTGGCTGGGATGAATATCCATTGGCTGGATGAACATCCAATGAATTCCATTTGTGATGATCCCATGTGGGATGAACCTCCATGATCCATGTTGGCTAGGGATGGAACATCCATGCATTGGCGGATGAATCTGAATTTTGGCTGGATGACCATGAACCATGTGGCGGGCTGATATATGAATCCATTTATTCCCACAGCCAAATTTCCTTCCCTTGCCCTTTAATTCCCTTTTCTTTGGCATCGTTTCCACGCTGGATCTGAGTCCTCTGGCACACCTGCTGCCCTGGGAATGCTCCCTCTCCCATCCCAATGGATGCTTTTTTTCCCCAAAAAAAACCAGCACGCATTCCTTCTAAAACCTTTAAATCCTCACTCTCACATCTGGTTCTGTGCAGCTTTTTGGCAATTTAAAGAGGGGGCATCTCCTTGTCTGAATCAAGGTCCCACTTGTGGATTTTGCATCTCTGAAAAATCAATTTGTGATTTTAATTTTTTTAACTTAAATACAGCCAGGAAAGTGAAATGCTTTCTGCACATGTGGGTTTTATTTTTTTAATGGGTTTAAAAAAAGAATTTAATAGGTTTCAAAGAATTCCATCCAAGCTGAGCTCACCCTGGTGAACCTGATGGAGTGTAAAAGGCACTGAGGGGTCAGAGCTGTGATAAAAAGAAAATTATTTCTGCCAAATCTGTCTGATCCAAAGGCAGATTTGTATTCCAGAGGAGATATTCCCAATTTATAAGCAGGGCAAAGCCACCCCCTGCTCTAGGGATGGTTGGGGGTGTCACCCCATGAGGGGACAGAGCCTGTCCCCTCCTCATCCTCCTCGTCCAAATCCAAAATCCAAATCCCAGCCCAGTGGGACAGGTTTGCAGGTGCTCCCCTCACCTGAGAGCATCCAAAACTCCTCCCAGAGCCTGGCTGGCAGCAGCACCGGGCCCTGCTGAGGGCTGGGAGGAGCAGCAGGGGCTCCTGATGGATTTTCAAGGCAGGCTTGGGGGGATTTGCTGCAGTGTCTGGCCAGAGCAGCTGCTTTTTTCCAGCTCCATCTCGCTCAAAAAACCTCACCACAAATGGCTCAGGCAGTGGTTTTGTGCCTCAGGATTTAAATCCCTCAGGTGTGTTTTGAGAGAGGTGACTGAGGTAAATTTTTAGGATTTGAGCTGATTTCTGAGGTGGAATTTTTCCTTTTTTTTTTAGRAAGGAGCTGTTTCTCCTCCAAAATTTCACTGATTTTTTGCCTCTTTCAGACTGGGTGAGGCTGTTGCTCCCCTTCCCAGGAAGAACTTTTCCTAAAATCTTTTCCTAAAATCTTCCTAAATTTTTCCCCTTTTCCTAAAATCCAGGCTAAGCCCACCTGACGTCCCAGGTGTTCCCTCCCAGGGATCAGGGATGGAGGTGGGAATGGATGAGTTGGAGATCCAACAAGACCAAAGGCCAAGTTCACCTCATGGAAAGCTCCAGAGGGGCTGGAAATGTCCCTGGGGGTGCTGGTGACAGCAGCTGGACATCCCCAGGTGTGCCCAGGTGGGCAGGAGGCCGCTGGCACCTGGATTTTAGCAGGAATGGAGATGGACGAGGCCAGCAGTGTTAGGGAAGGCCTGTCCCCTGAGCTTGCACGTCTGAGGACCCCCTGTGGAACTTGGGGTATGCTCTGAGCTCCTCCAGGTCACGAAGGGCCTGGAGGGGCCTGGAGAGGGCCAGGGAATGGAGCTGGGAAGGGTCTGTGAGAGGCTGAAGGGCTATGCTGGGAAGGGTCTGGCGATACCAGGAGGGCTGAGGGAAGCTGGGAAGGTCTGAGAAACAGGGAGGGCTGAAGGGAGCTGGGCAGGGGCTGCCTGGAGCAAAGGAGCCAGGGCCCCTGTGGCCTGCACAGGTTCCCTGCAGGAGGTGGACAGGGCAACAGGAACATGGAACAGAGGGAACGGCCTCAGGCTGGGCAGCGGCAGCTACAGGGTAAGAATCAGCAGGAATTTCCCATGGAACTGCATGCCTGTTGGAGTGCGAGCTTAGAGCAGAGGCGGCAGAGTTCCAGAATGAGCAGGGATTTTATGGTAAATGGATCTCCTCCATGGATTGCACCTTGGGCAGCACAAGCCAGCCAGGGGCTTGCACCCACGAGAACCAAAATGGCCCCAAAATGCAACGAGCGCTCCGGGTCCTCTCCCGGGATCAAGTTCGCTTCCATTTGCATCTTGCCACTTCATTGTCCCATTTTCCCAGTTTAGCCTGCAGTCCACCCTGTTGTTTTTCTCTGTCAGCCTCAGCGTTTCCCAGAAGAAACTCCTGGGTGAGGATTTTCGAAAGACCCAGGACAATTTGTACCTTGGTGCCTCAGCTGGAGCAGGAATGTTTTGTCTCCCTGCTCTGTGCACAGAGCTCACCATCCCTAATATGAAGCTCCAGAACTGCTCACTAAAGCAGCACAGAATGGGAAAATATATAAAGCTAAACCCTGAGGCAGCAAGAAAGGGGAATTAAAACACTGGAAGTGCTGGACTCACCATCCCTGCAGATGTTTAAGGAACGACAGACACGGCACTGAGCGCTCAGGTCTGGCTCACAAAGCCAAAGCAAAGCTCAGCTCTCACATTGGACTCGCTGGTCCCCGAGGGTCTCTGCAGCCTCCACAACCTGTGATTCCGGGAATCCCGAGATGATGGAGGTACGTGAAAATGCCTATTTTGTGATTGGCTTTTCGCAAATATCAACATGAATTACATGTGTTGTGTTAGAAAGTTACAGCTCTATTAATTCTCTTAGAGTAGTGTGTTAAATAGAGTTTTAGGTCATAAAAATGTTAAAATAGGAACTATGCTATGTAAGGATGATTTTATAAAGAAAGGACTCATAGTAAGATAGCAGCCACAGGACACCTGAATTTTCAGAGAAAAGATGAATTATTGCTCCATTATCAGGAGAAATGAACTTCTTCCCACCTCAAAGGCCGCTGTCACGGATCAGAGGAAGAAGCTGACACTGCCCAGAACAAACCTGATTTGAATGGAATTTATGTCATCATGTGTGGAGTGTATGAATATTGCAACAGGTTTTGTTTTTAAGGCTTAATTCCTCTGTTAACGTGGGTCCTTTTTGGGCTTATTGTTGCCCAGAAAGGTACCCAGATGTCTGTAACTCTTTGTTTCTATTGTCTCGTTATTGTCCGATCCAAATTGTCCAAATTTATATTACTCTAATTGTGATTACTATTTTTATAACTATTTTTATTACTTAAATAAACTATTAATTTAAAAAAAACAAGTGATTTGGCGTTTTTTCACACACTCTTTGTTTCCTATTGTCTCATTATTGTCCTTATCAAATTGTCCAAAATTGATTATCACTCTATATGTATTGCCTATTTTATAACCCTTTTATATTACTATAAATTCTTTTAAAATTAAAATATAAAAAAAAAAAAAAACCACAAAACCAAGTGATTGGCGTTTTTCCACCGGAGGCCGATGCCCGCCCCGTGCCTCAGTTTCCCCACTGCGGCCGGGCGCTTCTCCCAGCGCGCTCCGCTCAGGTGGGCGCTGCGGCCCGCCGCCGGCTAACTCGTGCCACGCCCACCCTGGCTCCTGATTGGCCAGCGCCGCAAGCCCCTTCAAACCGCCGCCGCGCCGCCGCCATTTCTCCCCGGCTGAGGCGCCGCTGTCCCCACCGTCGCTGCCAGCCCCGCTCCCCAGATCCCGTCCCCATGGAGGCAGAGCCCTGGGCCAGAAACCCTCTGCGAGGAGACGGGGCACGGTCAGCATCTCGCCGCCCGGCAGTGGCGGAACCCCCGGTGGCCGCCTCTGCAGCCGGTAGGAGTCGCGATCTCCCGCGTCCCCCGTGAGGGGCTGAGGGTGACCCGGGGGGCGCCCTCAGAGGAGATCCAGCCGCGTTCCCCCTTTGGCTCTCCTGGCTGCCTTGGAAGGGATCCCCCGGCCGCCGGGAAGGGATTTTCCGGGGAAATTCCCTCCCTTGCCAATTAAACCCTGTTTTATGTTCAAGGGTCTCCTCCCTCCCATCTGGAGGGGCAATTTCCCTCTCCTGCGGCGCTGTGGAGAATCCTTTGCCTTTTCTGCCTTCATGAGATGGACGCTCTCTTCCTCAGCTATAACAGCTTTTAAACTACATCCCCTAGTATGAGTCTGTAGCTGCTCTTCTATCAGGAGTTTTAAAGGGTTGGAATGCATCCTAATGGATCATCAGTGACACCGTCCCGGGGCTGCTCCAGACACTTTGCAGGGATCCAGGAGCAGCCACAGCTTCTCTGGGCAGGGTCTGGGATCATCCCCTCTCCTGGGCATAAAAACCACCAGCTGTGCCTTTATTCTGATGTTTATAACCCATCTGTGTGTTAGTCTGTTACTCTGAGTAATAAAACGTCGAGGCGAATTTTCCTAAGGTGCACAGCCCTGAAAGATAATTCTTAGGAATACAATACACCCTGGTTTCAGTTCATCCTACTTGTTGTGTGACCTTACCAAAAGTTACGCTTGGATGTGTTAGAATTTAAAGCAGATTTTGACATGCCAGATCAGCAGTATGGTTGGGTTTCTGTCCCCTCGAGGTTTAGGAATGTACTTCTCCAAGGCGTGCACGGTGATCGTGGAAACTTCTCTTGGGATGTTATATGTAAAAGGTTGGATCCATGTAAAAATGGGATTGGGAGATATCTACGTGTTGAAACAACAGGATTTGGAAATCCATTGTAAACAGATTGGGATCTTGGAATATCCAGCAAAGATAGGTATTGGAAATTTATCAACGCAAAAATTGTGATTTGTAAATATTCTGTGTCGAAATGGATATAGGACTATCTGAATGGTCTTGTAAAATGCGAAAGATTTGGAATACTCATGTAGAAAAAATGGGATATATATGGTATGAATGATCATGTGAATACGATTAAATAGGAATTGGGAATATCCAGCAAATAATGGATATTGGAATATCTTCGTAAAAATGGGATCGGATAATCCATCTGTCAAAATGAATTTGAATATCCATTAGGAATAAATGGGAATTGCCCCATATCCATGTAGATAAAAGGGATTGGAAATATCCATCGTAAAACAGGATCTGGAAATATCACTGTGAACATTGAGATTTGGCAATATCCAAGGAAAAATGGGATTGATATACCATGTTGAAAACGGATGGGAATATCCAGTGTGAAAAAGGTTAATACAGTTGAAAGAACCAATATCCATGTGAAATGAGAATTGGAATATTCCAAGAAAAATGGGTTGGGAATATCCATGTGAATAAATGGGACATTTGGTACTCAATCCATGTACAAATGAGATGTTTGGAATTACTCCATAGGAAAATTGGATTTGGCCACTATCTATGTAATACCAATCGGATTAGGATAATCCATGTAAAAAATGGGATCTATGCATACACCATGTGAACATGGATCGGGAACTCTAGTGTAAAATGGGATGAACCTGGAAAGGGAATGAATCGCTAATATGGTTTGAAATATCCTAAGCAAGTGACTTTGGAAAATATCCGTGTAAAAAAATGATCGGATTGGAAATACCAACAAGAGGATGGAGTAATACGCGTAAGCATTGGGAGATATCAAGCAAATGGATCTAATTCAACGAAAATGGGACTCTTAGGTATAAACCAGCTTGTAAAAATGGGATCTGGATTCCGATGTGCACAGATCAAGGTTACTGCGAAATACATTATCCGTGTGAAAATTGGCCCGATTGCGCAATTATCTAACAACCAGAACAATGGTGGGTATGGCCGAATATCTCCAATGTTAAAACACGGAATTAGGTGATTATCCAAGCAAAAATGGGGGTTTTGAGACAATAATCCGTTGTCAAAATGAATCAGGGACTTGGCTAGTATATCCAAATGCATGGGTTGGGAACTATCGTGTGAAATAGTGGGTCTTGGATATCATTTGTATGACATCGGTCTGGCATATATCCATGTGATAAAGCAGGTTTGGGGAAATAATTCGTGATGAAACATGCGGATGGGAATATCATAGTGAAAAGCTTGGGTCATATCCCATGTTTCCAATAATGGTATTTGGCAATATCCATGTTGAAAATGGGACTCTCGGAATAACCATGTGAAACAGGAATTGGAAAATAATCCGTGTGACAAATGGGATTGGAACTATCCAGTGAAAAAGGTTGGGGGATTATCCCATTGTGAAAATGGGATTCGGGATATCCACGCAAAAATGGGATTGGAAATATCCGTGTAAAACTGGGATTGGAAAATATCCTATGGAAAAGGGACTTTCGAATAATCTCAAGGAAAAATGGAATTTGGCAATCCTATGTAAAAATGGGTTGGGAATATCCCATGTTTGCAAATGGGGATTGGAAATATCCGTGTGAAAACAGGATTGGGAAAAAAAATTCCCCCCCCGTGGGGGGGTAATATAATGGGATTGGGGAATATCCATGTAGAAATGAGATTTGAATA